>VKHI01000157.1:0-56384 GCA_015145745.1 Poterioochromonas sp. DS
TAACCCTAACCCTAACCCTAACCCTAACCCTAACCCTAACCCTAACCCTAACCCTAACCCTAACCCTAACCCTAACAAGTTCAAGTCAACGTTCTCTGTCATCGAATTCGACAAAGAACAATCAATCGAAGAAATCTTCTCAAGACAACAACAAGAAAAAGAAGAACAACTCCAATTCCAACAATCGACCTCGAAGTCGCAGCAACAATCGAGGAAGAGGACAAGGAAAAGGAAGTGGAAATCGCAAGAAATATTAGAACAAGAACTTCGTCAAGCCATCGATGTGGAAAATCAATCTGTTTTTACTCTCGGTGATGTTGAATTATCTCCACTTCACCATTCTATCATCGGTCTCGGTCTGAAGTTCCTACCACTCTATTATGAAACTTCCAACAACCTCAAGCTCTCTCTACTATCTTCTCTCTCCAACTTTATTAATAAAACGAAATTAGCAATACATTACCAGTCCACTCACTCTCGCAAGAAGAACACTACCTTGTTCAGTCTGATTCCTCGAATCGACACTGGTAGTGACGTCATTACTTTCCATAACAATAACAATCCAAAGCCAATCTATCAATTACTCGATGACTGGCATCAATCAACAATTCATTCCATTACTACTTTACCTGAACTTGAACAGTGTCACAACACCAAACTCCATCGTTTGATTATCCGTGAACTGATCTCACTTCAGAAGATGACTCACATTACAATCAAACCAGCAGATAAAAATCTCGGAACAGTCGTCCTCACAACTGATTATTATAATGATCTATGTCTCAAGCTATTATCAGACGAGACGACGTACGTCATTCCGAGAAGCTTCTACCTCTCTGCCATCTATGCTCGGTTGCGCCAACTTCTTACTAACTATGAAATCAATAAAGACAGTAAGCTCGCTAAAAGTCTATTACAGTTGGAGAAATCTGACAAAGTAGCTCTAGCCAGGTTTTACTGTCTTATTAAGATGCATAAGAAGAACCAACCAATATCAGGTCGTCCTATTGTTAGTAGTATCAATACTCCAACATATCACGCATCTGTTTATTTGCATAATGTGTTTTTTCCGATTCTTAAGTTAATTACACACATCTGCCACTCCTCCGTCTCTGTTTTAAAAGATCTGAGTTCTCTCCAACTCGATCCCACCAAATCTTACAAGATCGGGTGTGCTGATGTAAAATCTTTATATCCTTCAATTCCTACTGACTATGGTTTACATGCAATGAAGATTATGGTCGATCGCTACAAGAGTCAATATCCGTTGAATAACTTCACTCGCCAAGACCTTGAATTCTCTTTAGCGTTGCTCGAATGGGTATTAAAGAACAATTACTTCACATTCAACAATACCACGTACCACCAAATCTCTGGTACTGCCATGGGTACTCCAGTCGCAGTCGTATACGCAAATCTCGTATTGTTCCATCTCGAAGAATCCATCATTGAGTCTGAACGTCCAATATTCTACCGAAGATATATTGATGATCTGTTCATAATTGCAGAAGAAGAAACTATTACCCGATTCTTCCAACGCTTCTCAGCAGTTCATCCTTCGATCAAGTTAGAAAGTATTACTATCGGTCAATCAGGAATATTCTTGGATCTTGAACTTTCTCTCCAACATGTCAAGTCCAATGAAAATATCATTACTTCCTATCGAGTCGATCATAAAATTTATCAAAAAGAAATCAATCGTTACCTGTATATTACTCCATTTTCAAATCACACTCGTTCCAATATTCGTAATATCATCTCCAACGAAATTCGAAGATATCGAATGATGTGTATCCATGATCTAGATTATTTCAATATTGTCGGACAATTTTTCCAAAGATTACAAGCAAGAGGATTCTCAGATTCGTTCCTCTTGCAATTATTCCATCCAAAGGTCTTTCAATTAGTCCAAGATGATCTTCTGAATCCATCTAATGATGTTCCACCACGAGGTCAACACGATAATGCTGAATTACCAACCAATAAAAAATCCAAACCAATCATTACCTTGAAAATCTCTACCAACACTCTCCAATCCCGACTAAAATCACTGCTGTCGTTCCCGAGTATTATTCTGGATCATCCCGAGTATAAATCTGTGTTTGGAAACAACAATACAGTATTGGGTCGTAAACATGGCAAGAATGTGGTCAAGTATTTCCTCCATAAATAGCCACAATCATTGATATATAGCCTGTGTAACGCAGTTAGCTTTATATCGAGATGGTGGGAGCACTATATCGAGAGAGTGAAAAAAGTCGTTTTAATATTTTACAACACTCCTACGAAAAAATCTTTTTATTTTACCTGTGTTGCGCACTTAGATTTATATCGAGATGGTGGGAGCCTTATATCGAGAGAGTGACAAAAAACGATTTTAATACTTTACACCACTGACTACGACAACACTTATGATTATTACTACTATTATATAAGGATAAACGATTAGATAAAGAAACTTGAATATTGAAAATTATTGTATGGTATAATGAACGAAGACCGGTAACATAACGTTACCGGGAACCCTCACCCTCAACCCTAATCCCAGCCCCAACCATCACAACCAGTTCCAATCCTAACCTCTCGCACAATCCCAATCCTAATTCTTTAAATAATTGTTATATATTTACCGCTTATACATAGCGTGTGTAACGCAGTTAGCTTTATATCGAGATGGTGGGTGCCTTATATCGAGATGGTGGGAGCCTTATATCGAGATGGTGGGAGCCTTATATCGAGAGGATAAGAAAAGCCATTCTAACGGCTAGAACGTGGCTCGTTTCTGCCCCATACCGCCACTGCCCATAATAATAGAGCCGTTGTGTGTCTTCTGAGTGGTTTCTGTGTTTGCTCGATGCTTTCTTAGATTATTATCACACCTGATGAGTTATTAACTGTAACAATAACGAAACTAGTCGTGCAGTATTAGTCTACAAGCATCCCTGTGTTCACTTTGGCGAGTCTCACCTTATTTTAAAGGCAACTTAACCTCAAATTCAAGCCCTAACCCTAACCCTAACCCTAACCCTAACCCTAACCCTAACCCTAACCCTAACCCTAATTTGTTCACGTTTCTATTTTAAAAAAATATTGAAATGTCAACCAAACTACAGTATTTGTCTCATTAAGAGTTTTTTATTTAAAATTATACAAAAACAAGCACAAATCACAGAAAGACTTTCGAACAAAGGGGAAAGGGGCAAGGGTGTTTATATGAGTGTTGTTTGATGTTCGCACATTGTACCATAGAACCCTGTGAAACACTGACAGAGCCCTGAATCGTAGTTACAGATTCCTCGACCGGAACAATCTCTCCCAGCTTCGTTACCAAACCCGTCAAGAGGATCTGGTCCCGTCGGGCACTCCTGAAGTTCACAAGCAGGTCCACGATAGCCAACATCGCAAAGACAGCCAACACTTTTCTGTGCATCCCAAGGTTTCTCATACACTCGGCCAGCTTTGTCTGCGAGAAGTCGCTCCGGAAAACAAGCTCCGCGATAATTGCAATTTTCAGGACAGATGGTTCTTTGGCAAGCAATCCCGTCATATCCATAAAAACACACACACATACCTGTAGCTCGGTCACACAGGCCTTTATTTGAACATTCCACCCACGGATGGAGATCATTGGATGCTACTACGTCACCTACCCATGCAAAATCCTTGGGACATGTTCTCAGAGAACAATCTGGTCCTGTCCACTCCGGCTCACCGTCCAAGCCAAGATAGCAATCACAATTGTTGTTCAATGAACAAGTTCCATGACCAGAACAGTTGTTTTCACAGTATCCATTTTGTCTGTGTCGTCTTTTGCGACTTCCTACAATTTGACCCCAAGGTTCCGGAACCCAGGAAGGAGCACTACTTGGAACGGAAGTTGGTTGTCCACTTGGTTGTGAGGTAGGAGCGGTCGATGGTTGGCCAGATGGACGTGAAGTCGGGAGGGTTGTTGGTTGACTGGAAGGTTGCGATGATGGTAAACCGCTGGGTTGACTGGAAGGGATGCTGCTTGGCTGTCCCGAAGGAAGGCTGCTTGGAAGCGAAGTTGGGTCAGAACTTGGTTGAGATGAAGGGAGTGACGAAGGTCTTGAGGAAGGTTGTCCACTTGGAAGTGCGGTGGGGATTGTGGAAGGTTGCGCAGATGGAAAACTTGAGGGCTGTCCACTAGGTAAGGAACTCGGAATAGTGGTTGGGAGCCCCGACGGTTGGCCACTAGGAATCGAGGAAGGAACACAACTTGGTCGACTGCTAGGCTGTCCAGAAGGTCGCATCGAGGGAATTGTGGAAGGAAGTGAACTTGGCCGACTTGATGGCTGCCCACTCGGCAAGGAACTCGGATGTGAGCTTGGTTGCCCAGAAGGCTGTCCGCTCGGCAAGGAAGAAGGGATGCAACTCGGCTTTCCGCTTGGCTGACCACTTGGCAAAGAGCTAGGGCGACTCGATGGTTGTCCACTCGGCAAGGAAGATGGAATGCAACTCGGCTTTCCGCTTGGCTGACCACTTGGCAACGAGCTAGGGCGACTCGATGGTTGTCCGCTCGGATGCATCGTGGGGATACAACTCGGCTTACCACTTGGCTGACCACTTGGATGTGTGCTCGGGCGACTAGATGGTTGTCCGCTCGGCAAGGAAGATGGAATGCAACTCGGCTTTCCGCTTGGCTGACCACTTGGACGTGTGCTCGGGCGACTCGATGGTTGTCCGCTCGGATGCATTGTAGGGATACAACTCGGCTTTCCGCTTGGCTGACCACTTGGCAACGAGCTTGGACGTGTGCTCGGGCGATTCGATGGTTGTCCGCTCGGATGCATTGTGGGGATACAACTCGGCTTTCCGCTTGGCTGACCACTTGGCAACGAACTTGGACGTGTGCTCGGGCGATTCGATGGTTGTCCGCTCGGATGCATTGTAGGGATACAACTCGGCTTTCCGCTTGGCTGACCACTTGGCAACGAGCTTGGACGTGTGCTCGGGCGATTCGATGGTTGTCCGCTCGGATGCATTGTGGGGATACAACTCGGCTTTCCGCTTGGCTGACCACTTGGCAACGAACTTGGACGTGTGCTCGGGCGATTCGATGGTTGTCCGCTCGGATGCATTGTAGGGATACAACTCGGCTTTCCGCTTGGCTGACCACTTGGCAACGAGCTTGGACGTGTGCTCGGGCGATTCGATGGTTGTCCGCTCGGATGCATTGTGGGGATACAACTCGGCTTTCCGCTTGGCTGACCACTTGGCAACGAACTTGGACGTGTGCTCGGGCGATTCGATGGTTGTCCGCTCGGATGCATTGTAGGGATACAACTCGGCTTTCCGCTTGGCTGACCACTTGGCAACGAGCTTGGATGAGTGCTCGGGCGATCCGATGGCTGACCGCTTGGTAAGCTACTCGGGGCGCCACTAGGGAGTTCGGTAGGTGTTTGTGCGAAGACGATCCCTTTTCGGTTTAAAAAAATTGAAAGGGAAATCACAATTACTCGCAAGAACGAAAAAGCCCAGTTACTGGTGTTCATGGTCTGATTAAAATTTTGAAGGAAAGGGGTTAATTTTACTCTGCTTCAAGCTATTCCGCTCTGTCGGTTTCGCGCAAAACTCACTTACGGAAAGATTGTTCATATGCCCAAAGATTTTCTTTAAACCATGGCAGAATGGCCGAGTGGTCTAAGGCGCTGTGTTAAGGCCGCAGTTCGAAAGAGCGTGGGTTCGAATCCCACTTCTGTCACATCTCTTTTCTTCTTTCTCTTGCACTTCCTACTTTTGAAATCCGCGGATTTAATCAACCTGTTTACAGCCATTGTAACTTGAATTTAACTTTTCTCGAGCTTCTGAATTCTTCTATTGCAAATAGGTCACGGAATGTTTCAGCGTTGAAGACTTTTTGGAGCCGAATTCCTTTCTCGGTTGGTTCTCTGGTATTTCCCTCTAGCTGCACAAAAGCGCTTTTGTGGAGTTGAGTAAATTAAAAAGAGCGATTTCTGCGCTTCACTCAGCGAATTGGTTTTTCTGTCTTGGAACAGGCAAATAACAACAATGCTCCCTCGATTTAGACAACTGGCTCGTCCAAATTTGAGAGCTTTTCCTTCTCGAAGCCTTGCTTCCTCCCACAAGGCCGAACGAAAATTATCGAAAGAAGAGGAAGAGATAAATAATGTCAGCTGGAGCAAAATTATCGACAAAAGTGCTGATGTCTTCTTTCTCACCGAAATTTTTCGTGCTTTCATGTTAAGTATTGAAGTTTCGATGAAGCCTAAAGTTACAATTAATTATCCTTTCGAGAAGGGCCCTCTTTCACCACGCTTCCGTGGGGAGCATTTGTTACGTAGATACCCCAGCGGCGAGGAACGTTGCATCGCTTGTAAACTGTGTGAGGCTATTTGCCCTGCTCAGGTAAGCAATCAAGATCATTATCATTATCATTATTTACAATTTTAATCTTCAGGCGATCACCATCGAATCTGAGCCCCGTGCGGACGGCAGCCGACGAACAACACGATATGACATAGACATGACAAAATGTATCTATTGCGGATTCTGTCAAGAGGCTTGCCCTGTGGATGCAATCGTGGAGGGACCTAATTTTGAGTTTGCCACCGAGACTCGTGAAGAACTCCTCTACGACAAGGAGAAATTGTTGGCCAACGGCGATAAATGGGAATTTGCTGTGGCGAAGAACTTGGCCGCGAATCATTTATACCGATAAACTCCTTGAAATAAGATTAAGCAAACTCACTTTTGCTTCAATAAGGCTTTCAATTATCTTATATACACTGAAAACAGAATTACAAAGTTCTTAATCATTCCATGCACTTGTCGCAAGTGCGAGTGACGTGCCCTTCGCAGAAAACCTGCGTTTCAAGCCACGTTGCGCTTGTGCGTCACCCCTACTATCTTTTTCCACTTCAGGTAGAGAAGTCAGGGGCGCAGGTGAAGTCCGGTCGACCACAGTGGGCGTGTCGTATTTGATCTCCAAGTTATAATTCGTCGACTGGCTGGACGATCTGCTAGAGGCAAGCACAGATTTCGAAGAAAAAGACCTTTTCACTAAAGGCACCGATTCATCATGAAATAACCACTCCAAAGAATTGGAGTTTTTCTCGTCGTCCGAGTAAGTCTTTCCCTCAACAGTCTCTAAAGAAGGATGGGGGCCGCGACTATTTGATTCGGCGACAGATACTCCACGACGCAATCTAAGAGCTTGCAAATGTTCATCAAGATGACTCTGCTGGCTTTGCATAGTCTCTGAAAGTCCGTAGGTCCCGATCATCTCGTCCAACTTTTCGAAATGAGCCAAAGCCATTAAACTGGGCACATAAGAGGCGTACTGTGATACGCCGCACTATATTAGAGTGGAGAATGAGTCATCAACAAAAGTTAAAAGGTCTGTTTAGGTCGTGATAGAGGCTATATTATTACCTGTCCTTGCAAAGCGATGTGAGCCTTCAGTACTCTGGTGACTAACCAAAAGCTTTTACGGGGAAGAAGATTAACCACATCACATAACAGTTTAATCGTTCCATCTTGCTTAAGAACAGTTTCTTTACTTTCTGGTTGTCGGGAAAGTGCAAGCAAGTCGACATTCGTAAACTTTCCAAAGATCAAAGCGCTTAACAAGAGGATCAAATGAGCTGAAGTCAAAATCTCACAGACCGGAACTTCTTCTTGGTTCATTTCTTCGAGCTGTCTCGGAAAGGAAACGAAAGGAGGATCTGCTATCTTGGGCTTGGTCTTCAAATCAAAGGACAGCAGGTCCTTGATGAAGAAGCCAGTCTCTTGCAGTATAAGTTTAACGATCCATATATAGATGTTCTCCGAATCCCAGTGAGAAAGGGAAGTGACGGGAAGTAAACTCTCCAGGCTCGGAAAGGTTTGGGCAACATCCACGAGTTCGAAGTGTCTGAGCCAAGTAAGAAACTCAGTGAAGAAGTAGTGCTCGGTCACAGTATGGAAACTCATCACCTCTTCTGTGATGTTAACCAACAACGTGATTGTCAGAACTATGATCTCTGTGACGTAACGAACATTCTAAAGGAAGCAGTTCAGAGGAATTTCCATGTTTAAAAGAATGAAAACTTACCACGCGATGGCCTTCATCCCTGCACTCCATTAACTTCAACTTCAACTTCAAGTTGAAAGAGAGGTGCAGGACAGTCACAGCCCAGTCTACAGACTTCTCCTTGTTCACTATCTGATCGACTGCTACACCATTGCTATTCGTCAACGACACAGATAATTTGGTCGCTTGAAGGAATAAATCGAGGAAAGAATCAGCGCGGTCTTCAGACGATCGAGGGAAAAGAAATTTTCTGAAAACGTCAGCGTCGGCTTGGCGATCAGTCGAATGCTCCATCCCTAATTGCTCTTTCTGTCCATCGACTAGCCTTTGCAATACTTCTGGAGCAAGAACTTGTATCAACGAGAACACTGCGCCGAGAAGAGATTCGTCTTTGCTCGTCAGATAGTTCACCAACAGCTCCTGTAGACGTATTAGAGAATTGAGATTATCAGAACTTTAATTTATACCTGAAGCGATGAACAATCAGAGCAAAGAAGATCAAAGATCTCTAATAATCTTGTGATGAATTGACATTCAGATTGATCGACTGAGTCGATAGAACCACTAGGACTCTTCATCTTCTGGAACCTTATCATGAGCCCGCTAACTTTCTTAACAGTCGTGTCCAGTAATAAATAAAGAATCTCATGTTTCTTGCTAATAATCATATCTTGCATCCTCTTGAAGGAAACGTCTCGTTCCTCTCCACTGTCAAGTTTCGTTCTTTTCTTGTTGCGATGACCGGAGCTGGAAGTCTCCGTCTCATCACTTCTTGTCAGCGACTTGGATGAAAAAGAGAGGTTTTGCTCGAATGAAAGCTGCAATATGTGATCTTGAAACAGAATCAACAGTTCTAACGACTCTGCCCCAGCTTCCCTTGTGCCAGTTGAGAGAGAAGAGAAGACGTCGCGGTAGAAAGATTGCCACACAGTTCTCCATGACGGAATGCTTGAAGAGCTCTCAATATCAATCCTCTCAGAAGATTTGATATCAATAGGGCATTTGATAGGGGAATGCCTTGTGGCTGGAGAGGAGCTATTGGCGTATTTTCTTCGAAGGCGGCTGTTCGCTTTGGTCGATGGAGGCGTCAATGTTTTGACAGGAGAGGTTGTGTTGGAAGAGGAAGGAGAGAATATGCCTTTTTGAAGATGAAAATACATTTCAAATAATTTTTGGATAAGTTCAACGTTAACGATGCTCGGATCAAGCGCGATTCTTCGCGTGCCTTCGTCTACGTCATTTTCGTCGTCCTCTTCCTCTTCCTCTTCCTCGCCCCTCTTCTGAAAACTCCAATTCCTCGCGAGGAAATTTGATAAAAGTACTAAAAGAATGCAAAGAAGTGTCTGTAAAAGCTCGTGACAAGGACAACAGCCGGGGTTGAGGATGTCAATAAACTTCTGAACAATCACGGAATTGGCGATTACCACTGAGATTTCCTCATTCTGATAGGAATGGTTCATTTTTACGATGTTTGGTGAGTGCTGATATTGTTGTTGCTGGTGAAGCAGTGTCTGCAGAAGGCTAGTGGCTGCTGACAGTTTTATGTTGACATAAGGAGTCGAGGCAATCAGATCCAACTGAAAAACAACTTCATCATAGACTATTTTCTGGTGCCCAGTTTCTGGAAATTGGTTGATTGGAATCTGTTTCACTGTCTGATACTTGGAAGAATTCTCCAAAAGGTCTCCTCCGCGACTTTTCTTCGACAAGTTCGTATTCTTCATCTGATGATTGCTGCCAGACCTACACTAAGATTGAAATTGAAAATAAGATGAATATGAGTGACAAGGTAAGGGCGTCTAAACAATCATCCCAGTCTCTGGGCTCTCTCTTATTAGCTGTCTTATGAAGGGATTGTTTGTTGTTTGTTGTTTGTTTATCGCTGAATTCAGTGATGAAGCGTAAATTCTCTTTCTTTAATTCACGCTGTAATTTACCTGACGTTAAATACCGTTGTCTAATAGGAATGACAGTGTTCAGGTTTTCCATCAAATCTTCATTTCCAAACATAACAAGAAGAGAAGCATGGTTTCACATGACTTCTATGAAGGGTGTGAATGAAGAATTAATGCCCTTCATCTTTATGACATCCCCCAGCGCTGCTAACGAAACGAGCCTCTCCGAAGCTCCCCTCAATGAGTTTCTGTTCATGAGTGTGATCCTTCTCTTTGGTCTGATCCCTATTGATCTTCATTGGTTGAGATTTGAATCCTTGTCCAATTTCTCCGGGTTTGAAGAAATCTCATCGACATTGCTTCATAGGTTTTGGCGCCATCACCGTTACATAATAGAGGAAAGCAGGAGCAAGCTCAGCTCTCAAGATCCAGATAAAGAGTTGATAATAACTGATGATGTTGAATTTTCCCCGAGAATCCCGTTTTTTGGCTATCTCATCCTCCCAATAGTGAAGTTTGTCTTCCGACATCGTCATTCACAGCTGAAGAAAATCTTCTCGAAGAGATACAGTACTAAGAACAACGACTTTCGATGACCTCGACTCTTTCGTCGCTTAAAGAAAAGCTAAGTTTCCTAATCTACTAATCGACAGCATAGACGAAATATCAATTTAATAACCTAAATCTCAATCGCGCTAGTTTCCTCCTGCCTTGTACCGTTCTCCTTCTCCGCCTCGTTTTCGATGAGAAGAGTACCTTGTGAAGGATGTGCAGAGATTATCTTGTTGATTGGATCATCGACGAAAAACCAACGAATCGTCCACGGAGATCCGTAACTATTCAATAAAATCGCCTAAAGAGTTGTGAGTGTGAGGAGGTTTCCAAATGCAATCATCGAATACTGTCACGCACCTGAAGCTTTTGAAACAATTCGTGAGCTGCGTCGATTTCCTCCTTGAAAATAGACAATGATTCCACGTTAATTCCTAATGGAACACCGAATCCTTTCGTCTGCAGAAGAACTTCACGCAATATCTCGCATGAGATGGCGATGGATTCCTGCACAGGATTTCCAGAAGCGAAGATTCTTTCCTCGATCTCTGTAGGGACATGCATGCCCAACCACTTAATAAAAGTCATGGTCTTTGGTCGCCCACAAGGAGCGAACGTTAAAATAATCTTTCTTGGTGTGACTTGATGTTGTTTGCAGAGATCGCTGTAGTCGGCGAGCAGTTTAATCAAAGGAGCAGCAGCGAAGATGCCTTGAGTGATAAACCATTGAGCTCCAAAAGATGACTTGCGAAACATGTTAGTGTGCTCATTTGCCTTCAGAGTATGTCTTTCGGGAATGCAAACACATCCAAACTTGCAATCTCCTCTCTTAGCGGTGACTTCACCGGCCTGAGGCAAGGTGAGACTATCGCCACCGAGCTGAGACGAAGATGCAGCACCAACCAAATTGAATGCTCTATGGCCATGTTCGTAAACTGCCTTCGATAACCATTGCTCATATTGCTCTTGGTTTTCACCAATTACACACTTGTAAACAACGCAATCTTTACCAGAGACTGCAGGGAAGAACGAAGCATACAAAGAAGGATCCATCGTCTTGCGGAAAGGAAAAGGACGCTCAGAACTTTCTCTCGATCCTTCGTCCTGAATATCATAGACAATAAAACCATCTGTTGCTAGCACCGCAGAACGCGCAGCAAACTTTGCACAGGATTCCTTGGCCTTTTCGATAGAAGTATCTTCACGAGGAGGCGTAGATCCAAATAAAAACACTGGTCTTGCTGAATTGGATAATGCCTCTACCAAAGCCATGGTGAATGGTGAAATAGCAATCTGATGGAAAGGAAGGGAATGAAAGAATCTGTGAAGAAGACTGAGCGTCTAATTACGACCGTATTCTTACGATCTACGATGCCCAGGCCCTGCCCTGCCATGGTTTGAAATTTGATTTCATTTGTCGAAGAACCAAAGAAGGAAGAAAGAAAGAAGCTTCAAAAACCATCCATCCCTAGCATCTTAGACTGTTTAGCATTGTATTCCTCAACTCTGTCGATCTAACGAAGTACAGCCTCATATTTTCTTCACTGGGAATCTTCAATTGTCAGTGGATTTACGAACCACCCTCCACGGAACTATCCATCACAACAACCAAACTCTGCTCCACTTCACACTGCCTTTCGCTGGATCCAAAAATGTATTTCGATGAGAGTCTTGCACACGGCGAATTATCGACGCCTCTGAAAGACAATCATTTATCTGAGGATCAAGCAGTACCGTTGGCTCCAAACACAGAAGAAGCACAGGAAGGGCAACGAACAGTGCGGAAAAGACTCCTTGCATCTAATTCTAAAAGGCAGAAACGATCTCCTGGGAAGGAGGACAGGTCTGTCTTTCTAACTTTTTCAATTCGCTGATCATGCTCTCTACAGCACTGAATCGAAGCTAAAGACTCCGACTAAAACCCCAACGAAAACTCCAGTAGCCAAGACATCCGCAGGTAAATCTACAACAAAAAAGTCTGCGAAGAAGACTCCAACCGTTTCCGCGAAAAAGAAGAAGCGCATCGCTGAGCTGGAGTCAGAGGTGCAGGAGATAGAGGAAAACATCTCCAAGTTGAAGAAACAGAGCACCAATCTCAAATCAAAAATGACTCGCCTGGCAAAGTCTGAGGGTGAAGTGAAGTTTCCCGTCAAGGACGAGCTGATTGAGAAGATGGATCCGCAAGGCCGTCCCTTGGAACCTCTTCCTGTGCCTTTGATCAAACTCGAAGACCTCCTCCCGAACGAAGCTATTCACGACGCCATTGCTGTCTGGAATTTTATCAACTCCTTCAAGTAAGTGATGTTCTACTGTATCGATGGCCTCTGCTAAAGCGCTTCATTTCTTCAGCAAGCAGCTGTCCGTCGCCGTCACCTGGGATGATTTCATTGAATTGCTTAAATTCACGCATTCCACTTCACAAGCGCTCATTGATCTGTTCTCAGCCCCTCTGAAACTTATCTTTTCAGACTCTCTATCTCTGAATCGCTTGCATGCGACTCTTCCGAAGAAAGTCCACTTCTCTTATAGACTGGGCGAAGAGGAAAGGGAGGGATCGAGTCAAGTGGGGATTGCTCCTTCCCAGTTAATGATGCCAAATTTAAATAATTTCGAAGATTTTGATAGTCAATACAATGGCCTCAAGCTCTTTCCGAGAAAGCTACAAACCGATCAAGTTGACTCGCTGCGATGGAATGCCATCCTGCGCGGTGTCTTCTTGCGCTTAGAGCCGATTCGCCAATTGAGAAAAGCTGTTTCTGAAGCTAATCTTGCCTTGCAGTATTATCAAGACCAAGAAAATAGATTTTCGGACGCTGCTGAGTCCGATCCTTCGATCTTACAATTTATGCACACGTTGCAAGAGTTGAATCGGAAGTATTACTTCCTCCCGCAATGGATACAGTCCCGTGACTGGGGAAATGAATTAGAAAGCTCGAGTAGTAATAAAAAAGTGTCTTTTGAAACACCAAGTAAGGCAGAGAGGAATGGTGAAGATCTGGTAACGTTTATCACAACGGGTAAGAAGATCGCTCTTGATGCCGAGACAATGTCGCGTATTAACACTCCGAAATCCAAATCCCGCAACAAATCTTCCGGCTTGAATAAAGACGCCATCTTTAACATCTCATCCAACTTTATACTTAATTTGCACGAGTATTACGAAATCGCCAATTTACTTGAGACTAAAGAGGTTCACGAGCTTTCGCCGCTGCAAAAACTGACAATTTTGAAGGTTTTGTGTGATGCTTGCATGGATACCGATCGCATTCAACAGCTAATGGAGAGAAATGCTGAAGAGCGTGCAAATCAAATTCAACAAATGAATAGACTCGCTAAAGAGCAGAAGCTAAAGATGAAGGAAGTCTCCTCGACCAAGCGTGAAGCAGCGTTAGAGGCTTGTCGACGTCTGAATCGAGAGAAGGCTTCAGATTCGAAGAAGGGAGAAAAGAAGGAAGCGCAAGGAGGTAGAAAAGGAAATGGGGGCGGCAAGGGTTCGAAGGCTAAGTCTAACTTCGAGCCTAATGTTGAGCAGCTGTCCGCCATGATCGATGATCTGATAGGATTAGAACCGTATGGAATCGATACGGTTCGGGAAGATCCTGTTTTGGATGAGATTTCGGAATCTGAGGATGAGGAAGATGATGAAGAAGAGGCGTCTGATGAGCATGAGACTGATGGTGATAATGATGAAGGTGAGGTCAAGCGAGGCAGGAGTGCGAGTCGGAGGAAACCCGCTCTTGTGAGAACTCGGGCGATGAGTAGACAGCGTTCCCGAGCTGACAGAATGCAAAGAAACAACACTATTTCTTACGCGTTGGAGAGGATGACGTTGGCCTTAGAGCGGAACACAGAAAGAGAGCTTCGTGGTGCGATAAAAGTAGCGGAGAAATCCGGCTTTAAAGGTGTCGATGAGAAGACTGGACAGGTGTACGTTACTGAGTCGCTGAAACAAGTTTATAGGCAATTGAATGAATTAGAGATCAAAGCAAAGGAAGATAAACTTGCCTCAAAACATGAAAAAGCGCTGGATGACTATTTTGTCCGAACAGAGCCCTTGGGCAGCGATAGATACCACCGCACCTACTGGAAATTTATGGCGGATGACAATCGACTGTTCGTGGAATGTAAAGAAGAAGATGAAGCGATGAAAGCCTTTGGTCCCTGTCCTCCTCCACCTTCTTCATCTAAGGCCCTCGACCAGATTGTGCTCAACCGCTTGTTTGAATCCCGACCCAATCGCTATAAATACCGATGGCTGGTCTACTCTACCTCCTCGGAACTGTGGAAGTTGTGCGAGGCATTAGACGATCGAGGTGAACGAGAGAAAGAGCTGAAGGCGGCTATCAAAGCGAGATTTGAGATTGAGCCACCTGCTGTAGTTTATCAAACATCTGGCTCGGAGTTCATCGGCAGAAAGGTGCAAAGAACATTTGGTCGTAAAGTAAGTCAGAATCAGTCGATTTAGATAAATTGTTCACAGGACCTTCCTCTTCTATTAGACAGTTTACGGAACAGTTGTTGGGTGGCTGCCCGCAACGGAGGAGGATCAGGCTTTGTGGCATGTTGTTCATGTTGACGGGGACGAGGAAGACCTCGATGAAGACGAACTTAAGATTGCTTTAGTTGAGGATGAAGCCGAAGCGGTGAAAGAAGTATCGGTCCAACGGGATGAAGATGAAGCAGTTCAAGTCAAAGAAAGTGTCGAAGAACTTCATTCTCTCAACGGAAGAGTTGATGATGGTAAGGACACAGATGATCAAAGTGAAGAGGATGAGGTCGTGGTTCCGGCTATTGCTAAGAAATCTGCCGGTCTAGTTCGTGCTTCCCATCATTCCCGTAGTATCTCAGTCAGTGGACTGCACGGTGTCGAAGGGTTAGCACAAGAATGCCAACGATTTCTGAGCATTGTGAGCGATAGCTTGAAGAAGAAACTAGGAGATCAGTTCTCACGTGAAGAGAAGAAAAACTTCGAGCAAAAACTGCGTGACGTAGAGAGCCTTGAAGATTTGCAGAAAGTTGTCCTTGAGATGGAGGATTTAATTCACTCTTGTCAAACTGCTTCGGATCGCAGAGAGAAAGATGAATGTCAACAGGCGAAAGAAGAAGAAAGAAGAGAAATGATCGAAGAGGGCTGGACCTTTGACGAGGTTCAGTGTGAATTTATTGGAAGGAGAGGGAGAAGATATTTCTCGAAGTTTGGCATTAGCGACGGCGTCATTGTCGCAATGCTTCCAGCAGAGAGAAACGAAGGTGTTACGTTGTTTAGAATGGTACATAATGATGGTGACAGAGAAGATTTGGAGTCCGAAGACCTGCTTACTGCGCTGAGATACTTTGACTCCAACTGTACTGCAACAGATATTCGTATGGAGTTAAAGGAGCGCGAAGGAGAGGATGGCGAAGACTCTGACGATGATGACGATGATGATTTATTAGTGGATGATTCATCTCAGTTCAGCAATCCTCGAGATAGTAGTGAAGGTCTACTATGGCCTACTTTTGAGGTGCGACAACGGTGGAAGGAATCAGTGAGTCGTTCTTGCACAACTGGTGAACTTGCTCTGGCGATTTCGTGCTTAGAAGAGCACAGCTACGACTTCAATCTGTTTGGGGAATCCGATCCGATCCTCCCTCTAACGCTCTTTAGTCCTCCTATGGATCCAGAGACTATGCGCCTACTGACACAAGCCGGTCGTTATCCACAACGCCAAAGAGGAAGCGCACAAAACTTTCATCATGAAGCTCTAAGCCCTCGAAAAGCGAAGAAGAGAGCGATTAGTGAGATCTCAAAATGTCAAAAAGAAGATACTCGATCCTTTTCTTCAGACGACTTTGAACCTCGACGATCGAAACGAGTTACTGGAAATGCTCAAACTCACTCGAATCATTCATCCTCCAATAATCAATTTTATAACAGTGGTAGACCCTCTCGTTCGGCAGCGCAAAAGGTTGTCTCATACGCTGTGTAACTTACAGTCAGTTCAAATGATGGTTAATTTATTAATTGAGTATCCTTTTTGTAAGCATCAAATACATGTCAACCTTTCTCACCTCTTCCCTATACATTGCTTATGTCTTATGTCTTATGTTATGTCTTCATACTGTCTGTGACTGTGACTGTATTGTTTCAAAATGAAGACTGTGGAATTTGTGCTTCTCTGGTCGAGTGCACGAACAGGCGCATCTTAAGTGGCGCACCATCTTGCGCAGCGCACCGCCTGACAGACAAAACATCTTCCCTACTGCACACTTCACACTATAACACACTATAACTATAAGATCCTCCCTCCTTCTATCTCACTGCACCACAAAACAATCAAACAATGTCATCCTCCTCGCCTTATGTCCTCCACTTGACTGTCTCGCCCATGGGCGACAACTCGTATTCTCGAAAGCTCAGCAAAGTCTTCAATGAAGAGTGGGCGAAGAAATACCCCAATGTGCGCATCGTTACTCGTGATTTGAACGAAAACATTGAGAAGCACTTAGATGGAGTCACACTATTTGCTGGATATTTACCTGAAGATCAGCGGACCCCAGAGATGCAAGCCAATCATCAGCATCGCCTGGACCTCGTCGAAGAACTCGTCCAAGCTGATGCTGTGGTTGTGAGCACTCCAATGTGGAACTGGAATACTCCCTCTGTCTTGAAGGCATATATTGATCAGATAGTGGTGATTGGACAGTTAGATCCTTACACTGAGAAGAAGCTGGCCGGCAAGTCCATCACCATCCTCATCGCCTCTGGCGGAGGATATGGACCAGACTCCCACCACCCTGAAAGCGACTTCTTAACTCGCTATCTATTGCATGTGTTTAGTGCCTTAGGCTCAACAGATGTTCAGTTCGTCAGGACGGAGTACTGCTTGGCTGGCGTCGCGCCTGGCTTAGACGCGCTCATTCCCAAGAAGGAGGCTTCTTTTGATAGCGCAGTCGCCACTACGAAGCAGCGTGTTCAAAACATTCATCTCAAGAGATTCGCTGAGGAGAAGAAGACTGTTGCTGCTCCTGTCCCTGCTCCTACACCATCTCCCGCCGCTGCCCCTGTTTCTGCCCCTGTCGCTCCAGCACCAAAGACTTCATTGACAATCCAAGTCCCTCCTCAGCCTGCGTCTCAGCCGCAACAGCAATACTACGAAACAGCTTGTTGCATCATGATGTAAGCGATGATGCAATAGTGACGTAGATAGGTTAGTCGTCAGGGTATTTAGCAGTTTTGTTAGTAGTTTATCCGCCAACATAAGCAAAGTTTTTCGCAATTGAGAGAGGTTCTATTGGTTCTATTGTCTATTGCCAGGGAATGGGTACGTCGATCTGCACGGAATATCGGGCTTTCCTCTCCAGTTGTCCGGGCTGCCGCTCCTCGAAGTTCAGGCTGAAGTCGCTGAGATTAGTGGGCAACGTGGTTCTAGGCAACGAGGCAAGCAGTTTCTCTTGAGCTCGATTAGACTATAGCACCTACGTTAGTTTTTCGAAGAATAAATCTTACGCTGCACTCACCATGCTCTTGACGTCTTTCAGGCGGAACAGCTTCCCCCTCGAGGAAGACCGATGATGGCTCGAAGAGGCATTCCATGAGCTGGAAGCTGATTGTATTTCAGATTTCCCAGCACTGTGTCCCTCAATCTCCGCCGAGGTCGCTGCTGAGTCGTCTCTCTCGACACGCTGGACAAAAGCTTTCTACAGCGCCTTATTTAGAGAAAGTCCCAAATTAGGGAATTCACTAACTCACCTTCTTGCGGATTTTCTGCTGATGGATCGCCCTGACATCATTGTGGAGAATCTTCTTCATATTTTGGAAGAGAAGAAGCTCGGCTGCGTTCGACTGGATCATATTATCCATGATCTCTTTGAACTCGCCCAACACAATCGAGCCCTTGCCCTCGCCCCTGCCAACCCCTCCTGCACCCACAGAGGTGCTGTAGTGATGCATGGACGCTGACGTTGTGCTTGGAGTCGAGGAAGAGGAGGAGTGGTTGAGCACTCGCGATATAATCTCCTGCGACGAGATCACCGTCTTCATCTTGTTCATGAACTCCTGCAAGAGGTGCATGAGGAAGTGCGAAGAGATCTGTGAGGACGACGACATCGTCACCTCCTTCAGCGACTCTATTAGACGTGGGAAAGGAATAAGCGAGGAGGTGACGGAAGAGAGTGCGTGTCTTACGTCGCTCATTAAGGAGGTGGTCGAAGGCTCTGCACCACATCTTCTCCGCCAACTCTCGCTGGAAGAGACTACTATCGACAGGGGAGTCTGACGAGGCATTAACCCCTATTCCTGCGAAAGCAGAGGGCAACTGACGCTCGCACAGTTCTGAGATGCAGGAGAGCGAATACCTCAGCGCTCTACACGAAGCCAGCTGTGACGTCATATCTCCCAGCAACTGCTGCAGATGACCCTGCGTCGAGGAAGAGGAAGTGGCGGACAAGGGAGTGCCGAGAGATTTGTGCCAATGACTTCTGTTAGAGGAGAGCAGTGCGCGCACTTGCAGAAGCAGCTGCGCCACTGAGGTAGAGGAGGAGGTGACGGGTTGCAAAGATTTGGAAGTGGTAGCGGAGGAGGTGCTCGCTGACTCAGCACGGAGAGCTCCGTCTATCTCTTTCCGCACTCCCTTCAACTTGAGCGAGAAGTCTCTGAGCAAGATCGTCAGCGCCTCGTCCACGCGGCCGAACATCTCCTCGAAGAAGGCAATTCCGTCAGAAATCTGCGGGAATTCCTTCAGAATTCCCGCCATTTCGTCCAGCGGCAGATCTTCCTCTGACGGAGACGTGGTGTTGGCGAGAACGACCTCACTCGCCCTGCTGGATGAGGAGGTGGTCAACGTGGTGGAAGGAGCGGGCGAGGAGGAGAAGATGTACTGTTTGAGGAAGGAGAGGAGGTGGTCGGGTGAGAACATACAGTGCAGGCGGAGGAAGTACAGCAGCTCCGGGTTCATGAAGTAGTGTTTGATGTGGAAAGTAGAGTTGTTCTGATCGTGGTAGTGACGTAACTGAGTGATGAGGTAGTGCAATGCTCGGAACTGCAGCGCCGCGTGTCTCTTGCTCGCGTCAGTCAAAGCGCGCAGAGCTGACGTCGATATAAAATACGGTAAAACGATGCGATCGATCGTTCGCTCGACAGACAATTCGAACAACTCCACCACTACCTCAAGCACTGCCTCACGGAACTTCGCTAACTGTTGTTCTACCACTTGCACCGAAGGCCAAGCAGAAGAGAAGGAGGAGCTGACGTCAGCAGAATTTTTCTCTCTTTCGAAATACTCCAACCCTTCTAAGATGAATGCAAAGAGCACCTCCTGCACATCCTCGCTCTCTCCCTCCTCGCCTCCTGCCTCTATGCCAGTCTTCTTGTTAATCGGCGCTACAGGAGTTTTGGCGAAGGTGGGGGAGCTAATACCAAGAGTCTGGAAGAGGTGCGAATGCGTTGGTTTCAGGGATTTCCCTAACTCGCGGCGCTGTTTGATGACGTGGAGGTACGAGCGGAGCTGACGCGTGAAGTCGTTCTCCGTAGAGGAGGTGGTGGGAAAGAGTTTGACG
This sequence comes from Poterioochromonas sp. DS, assembly GCA_015145745.1. Taxonomy (NCBI): domain Eukaryota; class Synurophyceae; order Ochromonadales; family Ochromonadaceae; genus Poterioochromonas; species Poterioochromonas sp. DS. The sequence goes on from VKHI01000157.1 coordinate 20,038, forward strand.
TAGTACTTGCGCACCAGGAATGCCGTCCAGTGGAAATCCACCTCAGACAGCGACGTCACCAGCTTCTCTGAGAAGATGGTGAACTTCTTACTGCCACTCCCTCCTCCACCTCCACCTCCTCCAGAAGATGATGTCAGCAACAGCTTCAGTTGAGTCTCGATAAGAGCTCTGAGCAGCTCCTCGCTCTTCTTCGCTGAGAAAGGTAGCGCAGGGGACTGCGCGCTTCGAGGAGGTGCGAGGCGTGCTGACGCATGATAGGCAATGAGTGCATGGAGGAAGTCAGGCGCCACGACAGCATTGGAGAGACGTAAGAGCAGCGGGGGGAAGTTCTGGAAGAAATGGAAGAATATGCGCTGACGATCGTTGGAGGAGGCAGAGGAGTCAGTGCCATCGACGGAACCAACGTCAGCGCGCTCTTTCTCCTCTTTCACGAAGAGGAAGAGGTTCTGCAGCAGAGCGACGATCTTCGTCTCGTTCTTCTGCCTCGCTGAGAGAGGAATGACGTCTTTGCTCAACGCCACCGCCTCCGAGCGACCACTACCTCCTCCCCCTCCCCCTCCGATGATGAGGTGGTGGTGTGAGGAGAAGTGAGGCTCTGCACCGTCCTTCGAGCTCGTGAAGAGAGCGATGACGTGTTCAAAACCTTTGAGCAGCACCTGGAAGAGAGTGACGTAGTCGAAGCGCGAGAAGAAATAGAGCAGAGGGAATTCGAGGTGGTGCAGGGGGTGCTGCTCGTAGCGCTCTCTCGATATAAGAGTGCCCGTTGCGAAGGAGAGGAAGGGCGGCAGCTCGTCAGTCGTCAGCAGGTTGAGCAGACTCCACATCGCATTCACCTGCAACCCGTGCACTACCTTCGCACCCCTCAACGCCACCTCAGTGGCGGAATCATCAACGCTTTGAGCTGACGTGGCAGGCTGCGAGGAGGTGTCGAAGGGGTAGGAGATCTCGTCTGACGCATCGCAGGTCGAGAAGAAAGTCGCGACAGGCTCTGACGTGGGGAATATCTTGCCTTCAAACACGTCAGCGAGGAAGAGGAATAGCTTGTAAAAGAGTTCTCTCCGCTCCTCCTCCTCCTCGAATGACGTCAGTGCCACTCTACTGAGCTCCCCACTACCTTGCCCCACCTCCTCCGAGCTTCTTCCAGCGCCGCTACTGACGTCATAGCGCAGAAGTAGGAACTGGAACATCGCCTGGAATGCGCTGACGTGATCATCTTTCCCGACGGAGTAATAATAGAGGAAGGCAGAGAACAGCCGATGCTGGAATAGTCGGGCGATGACGTCATCGGCCTCTGACGTCTCCTCGGTGTTGTCGGTGAGTCGGTAGCAGGGAAAGAGCGTACGTGGATTGAGAGCGATGAGGCAGCGCTCTACCTGCTGCAGCTTGTTGAGTGCGACGCCCATTTGAAAGAAGGCGAGGAGGATGTGTGTCGGGAGTGCTGAGATGGAGCGGTTGAGGATGAATGGCTCGAGAGACTCGAGCAAGACGTCAGCCTGACCTTCGATGCGAAACACGTCTAGGATCTCTTGAAATAAGAGGGACAACTGCTTCGTCGACACGCAGTACTCGGAGCAGACGGAGGCGACGAGGTGGTAGTGGTTGCGCGAGTGCCTGCCGATACCGATAACCCCGCCGACTTTACCGGAGGATGCGGCAACATTATCGGCGTTGCCAGCAGCGCCGGTTCTCTTCACAGCGAGGAGAGTGTAGTTGATGATGTATCTGCGGATGTGCTCAGCCTCTGACGTGAGCAGCGACGGGGACTTCGAGATGTTCTCCACAATGAGCGACAGTCCCTCGAGCCAGCGACCAGAGTTAATGAGAGAGTTCGCCTGCTCGAAGGGCGATTTAGTGAATAGCTTAAAACACGCCGTAGACGTCAGCACATAGCCCTCGTTGTTCATAACGGTGATGTCAGGTCTGATCTCAGTCGAGACTGTGCTCTGACGATCGATTGTCGCGAGGAAGGCGTGAGAGATCGGCGGCAGCAGCAGACAGCGCTCCAACACTGTGAGGGCAGCGTCAAATAACAAAACCTCAGTCTTCGTGAAGGCGATGAGCTGGCTCGCCTTGATCCACTTTATCGCGAGGATGTGGTCGTGCTGGTTGGGCACGGAACGATTGAGCCACGTCAGACACTCGAAGGAGAGCGAAGGAATATCCTCGACAGATGCTGACGTCACGGACCCGCCAGTCAGAGCATTCCCCACCATCATAAAGATCGAGGAAGATCGACCACTACCTCCGACACCTCCTCGCCCACTGCTGCGGGAAGAGTCAGCGCCAGTGGTGTTGGCGCCGACACTGCTCTGAGAGGAGGCTGTTCTCTTCACTCGCAGGACCAACATGTCGATGAAGGTCTCTCGAGCCCTCGTCAGCACCGCACACACCATCCCTTCAGAGGAAGAAGAAGAGGTAGATGCGGGGGCGGAGAGGTCAAAGGGCACCGTGAGCCACGTCCAATCGAGACACTCCCTCGACTCCTTCGACTCGTACAGCGAGTAGTTCGCATTCGGCCACTTGAACACGATGCGCACGTCAGGCGAGGACTGCACCACACACGTCTGGGACGCGAACGAGAAGGCGAAGAGCTGCACCACTCCTCGCTGCTGACGTAGATCCGAGTAGAAGCGAGACAGCGACGAGGAGGTGTTCGAGACAGAGGTAGTGGCAGCGGGAGTGCTTAGCGAGGCGAATATGTTGGGAGATGTGACTTCATTGCCGTTAGCAGTGTTGTTGCTGCTCTGAGGCTCTGACGTCACTTGGAAGGGCGAGAGTTCTGCCCATGCCACGACCTGCCCCGACGACTCGTCCAGTAGACAGTCCACGTCACAGTGCCACGTCGACAACAAAGACTTGCTTAGCTTGTAGCGGTTGATGACTGACGATGACGTCAGCACGAGGACGTGGAAGGTATCGCTGTCACTCAGAGAGTGCGTGTGACGTGGATCTGACGTCGCCACGGGTCTGAGAAACCTCAGTGAGATGACGTCAGCATTGGAAGGGTCTCTAAGTTGCTTCAGCACCACGCCTTTGGCACAATCCCAGAAGATGACGTCACCGCAGCGATGCGCCGCAACGACCATCGATCCGTCGCCCAGCGAGTCTAACGCCACCACCGCCAGCGCCGGCAGAGAGGTCCCGGCGGAGGAAGAACTGACAGAGGGTTTGGCATTCGGATTGGGATGCGTCAGAACCTTTCTGATCTCTTGGTGGTGGTCGAAGAGCAGCACGAAGCCCTTCATAGTGCCCACTGCGATGAACCGCGAGCACAGACTGACGCACGAGGCCAGGCCGGGACCGTGCTGTTGGTAGGACGCGTTCTTCTTCAACTGGTTGGTGACGAGAGACAGCTCCTCGATGCCTGTCATGACAGCACCTCCCACTACCGCACCTCCTGACGGTAGTGGCGACGATGCTGACGTCACTGTGGAGGAACGTCGGATTTGCAAAGCTGACACCGCTGTTTTATCGGAGAACTGTAGTGCTCGCAACTCTCGCAGCTCTGCATTCTTCAACGCGGCTAAGCCAACGTCAGAGGTGCTGACGGTGGCCGCGGTAGATCTCGGCGTGATATCGGCGGAGTCGTTGTCTTCCTCGCTCTCGACGAGGTGACGCAGCAAATCCGAAGACGATAAGTTTAGAGATGCATCTAAGCCCTCTATATCTTCGCTCTCTCCGTCCTTTGTGGGCTTCGACAAGCCTCTTATGGTGTCAGAGGCGCGGGGAGAGGCGACGGGTGAAGATCCGGTAGACGTGGCCGTAGCAAGCTCCCTCTGAATTTTCTCATTTGTCTTCATAAGATGAGAGAATTGCTCATAGATGGCTGAGGATAGGACGGCAGGGTCGTCATCTTCATCGTCTTTCATGTCTAAGAGATCCTCGATATCAAGATTTTTCAAATTTTGCCCCGATAGCGATTGGGGAAGACCTTCTTCATCGCTTGAATCATCATTTAATAAGTCTTCTAATGTGCTCATTTTGCAGAATGCGGTCAGAGGCGATGCTTTCAATCGATCTCTTTCCAGTGAGAAAATCCGATCTTCCTCTACCGGTAAATGGGCAGGATAGTCGGTACTCGTCGGCAATCTACCGACTACCTTGGTTTGAGTGTGATTGTGACTTGTGATTGTCTTTCTTCCGACTTCTCCTCAATTATGAGCGATTTCACTCAAGAAGGCGCCTTAAACACTACGGGATTAGTCCTTCCAAAGGCTTCTGTGAGAAGAATTATGAAAATCAATGATGAAGTCGGCAATATTTCCGCTGTAAATTTCCTGAACCTGTGTTTCTCCCTTTTGACCTTTTATTACTCTTTAGGATGCGGTGGTTGTCGCGACAAAGGCCGCAGAATTATTTCTATTACAATTGGTTGAAGCCTCGAAAGCTGAGTCAGCCCTTGCAAACCGAAAGATAATCAAGGTACGATATATGTGTACGACAAACACTCTTATTCCTCCTTCTTTGTTAGTTGGAAGATGTTCTGCTTAGTGTAGAGAAGAATCAAGTGAAGTATGAGTTTCTGAACGATGCTTTTATTCCTAAGTCTAAGTAGAGAACGAGTGACGATGAGTCAGAGTGAGCAAGGGACAAAGAGTGCTTCTCTTTTCCTGAAAGACCTTGATACGAAGCAAATTTATCGAAACCAAAGGAGTGAAGATTGCTTCTCGAGGTCGTTGAAGTGTATTTGAGGATGGAGAGGTTTGGTAGGCTTTTATAATTTAATCAGATCAATTGCCTCATTGTAATTTAATTATCTTCCCACACTCTATTCATCTTCATTTGAATTCATTTGAATAACATTACCACTTTATCGTCCCACTCCACGTAGTTCGTGTCGTTAGTATTAGTAGAGAGGGAGGGTAGGGTAGGGTTATTAGGGTTATTAGGGTTAGGGGTTAATATTTAGGTATCAGAGGAAGTAGGGTGATTGTCAAAGGAAAGCTCTCTCGATAGAAGAGATAGCCTATCTTCTCAACAGAGACAACAGAACATAACAGACAGAACAGTATACATAACATAATACCAGAAACACTTTGAACGACTCATTCAGACAGCCTACCCTCACACTACACTACACTACCAGACCAAGAAAGATGATGTTCTTAATGGGAAATGCCGGCAAGTCGGGCGGAGGATCTTCCTCTTCTTCCGCTTCGAAGAAGGGCGATGCTTTCGAGCTCGGCAAAGAATGGAAAAGAAATCTTCAGAAAGAAGCTCGCAAAATTGATCGAGATATTCTGAATATTAAACGACAAGAGGATCGCGCGATGAAAGAGTGTCAGAAGTTGGCGAAGGCGAACCAGCTGTCAGCCGCGAAGATTCTCGCGAAGGAGATTGTTCGCACACGTAAGACGACTGAAAGGATGTACACAACCAAAGCACAACTCAACTCCGTGGCAAATAATCTGCAAACCTCCATGTGTAAGACAATGTCAGACCTCTCACAGCTCTCCCCTAACACCTCTGACTGACGTAGCGATGATGAAGCTCTCGGGCTGCATGGAGAAGAGTACTGAGATCATGGGAGCAATGAACAAGTAAGTGTCCCGGTTTCCACAGTCTGTTAGTTCTGTGACGTGTGTGCTGTGTCTCTCTGTCAGGCTGATCAATGTGCGCGAGTTGCGTGAGACTATGTCGAATATGGCGCGAGAGATGGAGCGAGTAAGTAATCTGTGGTTCTTGACGTCATCTCATGTCATACTGAACTCTCTCTTATCTCTTATAGACGGGTCTAGTGGATGAGATCATCGGCGATGCGATGGATTCAATGGTCAGTGTCTTCTACCCTGTGGTGTGTTATCTTGTGTGACTGACGTATGTTCATCGTGTTAGGATGAGGGCATTGAGGCGGAGGCTGACCTCGAGGTTGAAAAGGTCATCACTGAATTGACGTCAGGAGTGATGAGCTCAGCGGGCACTGCGACGAGAACGATCGCCAAGCCTGCCACTGCTACCGCCACGTCAGAGGCCGCGAAGGAGGAGGCTGAGATCGATGCAAACACCGAGGAATTGCTGAAACGCCTCCAAGCTCTCTGATCTCTTCCTCCTCTTTCCTTCTTGTACTTAGTCTTCCTTATCGATCTACTCGCTTTATCTAACTCTGTAATGTAAATTTGAAGAAAACATGCCCATATCACTCACAGTCACATTAGAAGAACATCGTCGTTTATCATATGGTTTAACTCTACAAGCGAATGAAAGGTAGGGAGAAAGAAGAAACTAAAAGATCATGCAGAGCGCAAGGAAGACGAGGAGAGCGAGTGAATGAGGTATTGGAATGTATGATGCTGTCTACTCCCACTCGATAGTGGCTGGAGGCTTGGAGGACACGTCGTAGCAGACGCGATTGATGCCCTTCACCTCGTTGATGATGCGATTGGCGATCTTGCCAAGGAGATTGTAATCCATGTGATACCAGTCAGCAGTCATGAAGTCGCTGGTAGTGACGCAGCGAATGGCACAGGCTTGCTCATAGGTGCGAGAGTCGCCCATGACTCCGACGGACTTGACAGGAAGCAAGACGACGAAGGCCTGACCGATCTGATTGTACACGCCAGCCGCAGTGATCTCCTGAATCATGATGTCATCTGCCTCCTTCAAAATGTGCAGTCTCTCCCTCGTGATCTCTCCTAGGACTCTGATCGCCAAGCCAGGGCCGGGGAAGGGATGACGCCAGACAGATTCGTGGTCAATGCCCAGCGCCTGGCCTAACTCACGCACCTCGTCTTTGAACAGTTCTCGCAGCGGCTCGATGAGCTTCAGATGCATGGAAGCGGGCAAGCCACCAACATTGTGATGGGTCTTAATGGTCGCGGAAGGTCCCTTGTAGGAGATAGACTCGATGACGTCAGGGTACAGCGTTCCCTGTAGCAGGTACTCCACCTTGCCTTCGATCTTCTTCGCTTCTTCCTGGAAGACCTCGATAAAGATGCGTCCGATGATCTTGCGCTTTTTCTCCGGCTCCGTCACTCCTTCTAGCTCGTTTAAGAATCTGTCTGCCGCGTCAACGCAGACGAGGTTGATGCCCAGGTTCTCTCTCAGACGCTTCACCACCTTCTGAGACTCGTTCTTCCTCAAACAGCCGTTATCCACTAAGATGGCATGGAAGCGGTTTCCGATGGCTCGCTGTAGCAGCACAGCGGCGACAGAGCTGTCCACCCCGCCTGACACGGCGCCGATGACGTGTCCCTCCTCCCCGACCTTCTGTCGCACCTCCTCAATGAACTCATTTGCAATGTCTTTCATATTCCAGTCAGTTGGAGCATGGCATACTCCTACAACAAAGTTCTTCAGCACCTCCTTGCCGTGGATGGAGTGCGTCACCTCTGGATGGAACTGCAGTCCGAACATCTTTCGCTGCGGATTCGCGATCGCTGCGTGCTCGGAGTTCGAGGTATGAGCAATCTTCACGAATCCAGTGGGCATCTGAGTCACCTTGTCGCCGTGTGACATCCACATCTGCGAGCTGTTCACTCCCTCGAAGAGCAGCTGTGCAGCGTCAGCGTTCTCCTGAGTGATCTCGATCAACGCACGGCCGTATTCTCTCTCTGTTGAAGGCTGCACTCGACCTCCGTGTACATGGGCGATTTCCTGCATACCGTAGCAGATTCCTAGGACGGGGAGGGTGTTGTCGTTGATGAAGCCCCACACGTCAGGGTGCACATGAGGCGAATCTGGGTCATAGACAGAGGCTGGGCCTCCAGATAGGATTACACCAATCACGTTATTCGCAGATAAAGTCTTCAAGTCGACCTGGCAGGAGTAGAGTTCGCAGAAGACATTGAGCTCGCGCACTCGTCGAGCGATGAGATGAGAGTATTGGCTGCCGAAGTCTAAGATCGCTATCTGCTTTCTGGTAGAATGAAGCTGTGCTGACTGGTCAAGATATTCGCTCATGGTTGTTGATCTATCGATTGCAAGTTTCGATGACGACCAAATCGAATGGTGTTAAGATCTTCTCTTACCTTTAGACTAGATATCTCTTTGAATTCGAAGAAGTATGCAGGGATCCCAAGATTTGGAGTGTTACGGGTTCGTTACGACGAGTGAATAGTGTAGGATATGGATATAATTGTATTCTTTTGATCCTTGTATCCCTTTATACTGTAACAACCAAACACAATGCAAGTGCACTCACACCCTACCCTATACGCGAGAAACGCGTTTATTACAACCATCAGAAACGCGTTTCTCCTTTCTATTTTTAATTTGGCCTCGCATCGCACCACAGTATTATCAACTATCAACTATCAACTATTGATATGAAGAGGAAGGTCGGAGTTTCTGCTGTCACTCTTCGCAAAGATGAGAAAGAAAAGTTCAATAAAGTGGGAAAGCAGTTGGAAGAGAACAAATTAGCGGCTGTACGCGAGATGACGGTGAAGTTCAAGACCAGCTTAACGGAATTCGCGTCAAAGCATAAAGATCGCATCAACTCAGATCCTGAATTCAGACAACAGTTCCACAAAATGTGTATTAGTGTTGGTGTCGATCCATTAGCATCGAACAAAGGCTTCTGGGCGGATATCCTGGGAGTGGGTGACTTCTACTTCGAGTTAGGCGTGAAGATCATTCAGGTGAGTGTGCAGAGCAGAGGTACCAATGGCGGGATTCTCTCTTTCGCAGAGATGGTACAGCGTTTAAACCGACTCGACATGCACCGGAAGAAATCTTCACACTCGCGCTCTGACCATAAGATCTCGGAGGATGACGTGCTTCGCGCGATAGACAAGATCGCTGTGCTGGGCAACGGCTTTCGCGTCCTGAGAATAGGAGGCAAGAGCATGATTGTCTCCATCCCCTTGGAGATCAGCAATGATGCTACGGATCTGATGACTGTGGCTCAGCAGCACGAAGGTTTGATCTCTCTGAGGTTGATGACGTCACAGTACGGCTGGCTCCCCGAGCGCTTCAACCTTGCCGTCACTCCCTTGCTCTCTGAGGGAATCCTGTGGCTCGACGTCTACAATGGAGAGGTTTCCTACTATTTTCCCTCAATCTGGAAGGAGTGTCTGTTGGAGGACATGTCTTCTGACGACGGAAGCAGTGCGAAGATGCCTTCCGCCACGTCATCCATGAAGTCGTTTTAATGATTTATGTCACGAAAGTTCAAAGAGATCTGATTCTTATATTGTTATGACAATCGACGATACGAGAGCTGCACCACTTTCTCTTGGACGGAGGGCGTCAAGTGCGTCAGATCAGGAAGATTTAGTATTGACTTCCCCTCATAGAACACATCGATATCGGTAGCACTCATCTTCTGCTTCAGGTCTTCGGGAAATCTTGTAAATATAAAGGATTGTATCTTTGTCACCTGCACCTTCAGTCCCGAGTGAAAGTTCGGCTTGGGCAGTGGCGGGAGCTTTAGAGACGCGTCAGAGTCGTCAGGGGCGAGTTTGATAAGAAAGTCCTTCCCCTGTGAAGAGGATTTCGCAGTTTTGTCGGCTGAAGCAGTGCTCAAGTCGATAGCTGTGATCTCAGGCTTCGTAGTCTCTGAGGCCGGTGGGTTGATCTGAGCTCTGGATGGACTCTTCTTCTGATTGAATAGATCGTTCGATCCCTCCACATCACTACTGACAGCCTTCGCTCTCTTCACTCTACCCATGCTTTCATCCTCTGACTTCTCTGTGCTCTGCTTCAACTGAGCTCTATCCTCAGACTCGTTTTTGCGCTTTTTGCCACTATCTGCTGGCGGATTATCGGCGGACTTGAATAACAGCTCAGTGGCTAGTAGCTTATGACCGAGAATGTTCTGCAGCGACTTTTGAGGCAGCGAAGAGACTTTCTTGCTAGTTTCAGATGGGTTGCTGATTTTAGTTGTAGCAGAAGGAGTGTCCTTCTTCTTCGAAGATGAAGTGACCTCTGACAGAGCATCGCCTACATCCTCCTCACCCTCCTCAACCACATCCTCCACAACACCCTCCACCTCCATCGGCTCACTATTCTCAGCCCTCTTACTATTCACTACAACCTTTTTATCTTCATCCAAAGTTTCTTCTCGCTGCTTTTCTGCCTGCGAGGGAAAGAGAGCATCGCAGATCGCCTGTAGGTTGCGATCGTACTTTACTTTCTTCGTGATTTGGCTGTATGTTCCCAGGTCTGTATCACATTTAGGACATCGAATATTCGATGAAGTAGAATGTTCGAGGACATATCTAACAATGCAGACACGGCAGAAGGTGTGTAGGCAATCAGGGATGGTGTTGGCTTGTTGGTAATAACCCCGACACAGATAACAAGTCAGGAGTTCATTTAATTCCTTCACAGGAATTTTGATCAAACCTTTGTTAGAAGTACTTTTTAAAAGATTGTGAGTCGCATAGACGGGGGCGGTGATGGACATCTTTAGTTCTTTCAATCCTCTCGATCAATGAGCAGAACGTAACTTACGACTGTAAATTACGACTGTAAATTACGACTCGTGAAAAGTGGAAAGTGTTTTTACTATTTACTGTCTCGTTACTCGTTACGATTGCTTGACACTTTGACTGCTTGTTACTCCAAAAAGATGACAACAATCACTCTGATTCAAGGAATCAGAGTATTTGTGGCCTCGCTGCTTGCTATCGCATTATCCATGCATGGTTATAAAAGAAAGTCTCTAGATACCTCCGGTGCTGCTGCAGCCTTCATAGTAGGATTTATCTCATTAGGAAGCTCTTACAGGTTCGGATCTTTGTTGCTTCTATTCTATTATTCAAGCTCCAAGCTTACAAAGCTAAAAGAAGACGTCAAAGCGAAGTATGAAGACGATTATGCCGTGGGCGGTCAGAGGAACTGGATTCAAGTCTTCGCGAATTCGATTTTTGCAGTTGCTCTGTGTCTTTATCACATCCTCGTTATAGGGGAGGATTCAAATATCTTCTTTGCCTCGTCTCCTCCGAATGCTCTTTCTCATCTTTCATCTCAGATCAGTTGTATGATCGTAGCTCACTACGCCTGTGCCAATGGCGATACTTGGGCAAGTGAGGTGGGAATTCTCTCGCAGACGAAGCCACGACTTGTGACGACCCTCTTTTTAAAAGAGGTTCCGCCTGGGACGAATGGAGGAATGTCGTTGTTGGGGACAGCTGCTAGTGGATTGGGCGGAGGATTCATCGGTCTGATTTATCTCTTGTTTTCCGCCATTACAATGCTATCAGACCCACATGCCAGCTCTAATCTCAAGCAACAACTTTTAATGATTCCCTTTGGCATGGTGTGTGGATTAGTCGGTTCTTTGATCGACTCGTTGCTCGGAGGAACGGTGCAGGCCTCGTACTACTGTCAGAGAAAACGAAAAATTGTGAAACACTTCGTGAAAGATCCTTCTGTCTCTAACCTAGGAGGCTTTGATCTTTTGTCCAACGAGGCGGTGAACTTCTTGTCCATCGCTCTGACTATGGGGTTTTCGTGGTTTGTTGCTCCTATCTTCTTCAAAGCGATTTAAAGTTCCTTTTAATTCTGTATATTTGTCTTTCACGTTTCGTTGAAAGTTGTAAGTATGTTGCATTCTAATAGCTTTCCTTTAAATACGATCGTAAATACGATCGTTCTGTTATCGCCACTCCTCACAGTTCGGCCAAAAAATGGCAGAATAGCAGGTTTTCTTTCATATTTGGAGGTCTTTTTCGTAACTGACAGGTGTCCCTTCTTAACGATTCGAAATCAGCAATCACAACACAACAACGATAACACAGACTTCTGACCACTACTACTCGATATCTGCTACACCCTGCTACACACGACTGTGCAGGCCTTCGATAGGAACTCATCTATTCTCTACTTGACATATTGCACTCTCCAAAAGTTTGAATCGAGTTAGTTTCAACAGAATTTGGGTGACGTTACTCTGCTTGAAACTCCTCCACATTGCCTTGAATGTGAAGGAAGGAGACTGTTGGACAATTGATTTTACTGTCTGTTCTTTCGATATTAAATAAACATTTGATTTCATCTTCGCCTTCGTGTGCTGCAGGATGCTGCGCCTTGTTATTGATTTTGTATATTATTGTATTCATTACTCTGTTTATTTAAGCTTTCTTTTCTTTGTTATATTTACTATTCTCTTTGGTATTGGCTTTTATTTTTCGACTCCAGAAGGAAATGCTTTTATTCTTCGAACTCTTGCGCGTCTTGGAGGAGGAAGGATGGTGAAGGATTTCCAGTGCTCCAAGCTCAACTTCTTTCCCTTCTTCATGGAAAACTTCTCCTGCACCATGGCTGGGAATAAGAAATCACCAGAGGCTACAATGTCCTTTAAGCGGTTACAAGTGCACGTAGAGTACGCGATCTTGCTGAATCCTTACTTCTACTTCTCCTCCAGCGTCTTTGACAAGCATAGCTCTGGGAACCTTGCCTTAATTCAAGTGGTATTTGATGGAATGTATGCAGCCAGTCCATCAATCCAGTTTAAAGACTTCCTCGGCACTTCATCTCTGAAGGCCGATGACTCGTTGTACCACAAACGACTCGACCCAAAGAAATACACACCCGTGCCTACGAGTAGTCCTCTTGTTTTAGCGATAAAGAAAGCAATGGCCACTGCAATGAAGCTTGTCGATATCCGCTTCAATGGTTTTGACTTCGACTTCCTGCTTCCCGTGAATACCTGCGAGATACACGGGAAATGCTCTCGGATGATTCTACAGTTCAAAGACTCAAAAACTCTGGGCCTATTAGGAATGAAGGTGTGGAATACTATCCTAGATGGTGAAGTGACGATTATTGAGGATGGTACGAAGGCCTTCGAGTATCGAGGAGAGCGTGCGAGGTTTGCCGTGGACTATTACCTGCCCAAAGGAATGATGGATGTCATGGTCATGCTGCACGGACAAAGGGACTATGCTTGGGTGAACCTCTATCCTTTTGTTCAGTTTTATATCAAGTATCAAAAAGCGGAGGATGATCTGTTGGAGGCTAAAATGGCTTGTGGTCGCCCCACTGCCAGTAAGATGAATATGTGCGCCGAGATCGAGTTCATGAAAGTGGAAGTCATCGATCACCGCATGCCAAAGGACCTTCCTCTCACAGTTTTGTTGAGGAAAGGTCACTTTGAATTGGTTTCATTCCCTCTTACGATCGATGGCAAGAAAACAATGAAAAGTCGATATCTTTCAGAAGAGATCAACTATGACCCCACAGAGGGATCTTTCCTCCCAAAGCCCTTGCCTCCAAGTAATCCCTTGTTGCCTTTTGTTGATGACAGTAAAATGAGTCCCAATATCATGAAGGTGATGTCAGGGATGGTAGAAAAGGTTTCGTTCCATTTGTCGGACTTTTGGAACGGAAACAATGAAGTAGAGGGCATCAAAGGGAGTCAGACGAGACTGGTAAACAACGATTCTACCTTCATCGACCAAGATTTGATGCAAGCAACAGTGGATCGAATCGCTTTCAATCGATTAGACTCCGCATTGTTAGACTGGATGATCACATTGCAAGACACTTCCAACCGCCTACCAATGTCGCGTTTCGCGCATCAAAAGAACATGCGAATGGAGGCGAATTTACCATTTTTGCAGTTCAGCACATCTCCGCTTAGCTTTAACTACGATGTGCTTATCTTCAAGCAACTGATGCAAAACTTCACGATTCCTCTCACCGCCCTTCCTCTGGACGAAGGAAGACTTGTCTCTTTCTTGTTCCAGAACTTTCACGTGGAGATGTCTCGCCCTTGCAATAGCAAAGACTCTGAGTGGCAGATGAAAGCGCGAGTCTTCCAAATCGGTACGAAGCTTCCTACGAGTGATTTAGAGGAACAGTATCAGATCTCATTGCTTAGTAGCGATGGCGGCGTTGAGGAAGGTCAATTAGAAGATGATAACGATGACGATGAAGCGGATCGAGAAGGTCTTGTTCGTCAAATTTCCCGTGAGAGCGTGACTGCTGCGCCGAAACCTTTTTCTCTGTTGCGTCAGAAGGGCATTAGTCCTTCTGTTTCAAGTCACATTGTTAACAACAATAATAATAGCTTTTACATTTCCAACGACGATGAAAGAGAGGGAATTGCACCAGTGCCCTCACTGAGGCCTGCGGCACTGAGGAGGACGAGCGGGGAGAATTTAGCTGGCTCTCCGCATCTCCCCTCAGCAATAGATCGCCGTGCCATATTTCAAAACAAGATGAGTGACATAGAACATCACAACCAAACCTTACCGCACAGTATTTACCAGTCGCCTCAACGGTTCCTCGAAGATGAAGAGGTCCTAGACACTACTACTGCTCTCCCTCCTCACGATAAACAAAGTTCTTCTCATGGATTGAAGAGATCTCCGACTACAGGGAGCATTTGGAGGTTTGAGAACTTCGACGCTGCATTTCAATTGGGATTGACGTCGATGGCCCTGCATCACGTGAGAAGCAAGCGCTTTGGGGTAGACTTTAAGAACAGCTTTCCCCTCCCCTCTTCTACACCCTCGGATGAGAGTTTAGATGACGACAATCCGGCACACTGGATGATTTACCGGGACTCTTTTCTCGTGATGAACGAATTAAATGCGACGTGGTTGAATCTGAGCGATATTCTTTGTTCTATTGGACCCACGCATGCCAACGCTTCGACGGCTGGAGCTATTAAATTTCTCTGTGCTTTCAATATGATCAAGAAGACTGGTGATCGTATTACTGCGAGGATGGATGCTATCAAAAACCGTTTCGTTCCTGCAGAAATTCTTCGAACTCAACATGCAAGCACTAACAGTCCACCACCTCCTCCCCCTGCTACGAATAATACTTCCGCCGCTAGCAGCAACAGCGGAAGCGGTAAAAATATTATTAAAGTTTCGGACTTGTCGATGGTCATCGCCGTTCAAACAAGTGCAACGAAAGGGAATCAAGCAGAAAGCAGTTCTTTCCCCTCTGTATATCCTGAAGGCTCCAGAAGACCGTCTGTGTCTCCTTCGCCTTCTACGAAAGCCATGCTCGAAGAAGTTGCAGGAAATCGATGTGTTATTGTGAAACTACAGGGCATTTATGGAGAAACCTCGTCAGGAGTGATGATAGGGAAATTTTCTAGCTGTGAAATGTGTGTCAATTGCTTTGCTCAGAAGCCTTTCCTGCAGATTGAAGACTTTTCCTACGAGAAGCGATCTGTCGTCGAGAAAAAGGAAGTCTTTGACAGTTTGTTAAGGAAGGCGGTGACGAAGGACCACGTGGTGAGCGAAACTCAAAAGATTGCCATGAGTGAAATCATCTTTCACTTTCACCAATTTATGGATCTTGGCGAAGTCATCGATGAACTGACATTGCAACAAGCTGTTTTCAAGGTTGCCTCAACTCCTCCGCCTTCCCTCACTTCTTCCTTGTCTGCGAATGAAACTGCACGTGGGTTAGGTGGTGACGACGCCTCAGCGGTTTCCAGTGATAACAGTGACACAGAGAGCGAAGATGGATTCGATTTTCTCACAGTCGCTTCGACGAAATCTCCCTCAGTTGTCAGTGATTCTTTGCCGACAGCACGAGACAACATTACATCAAACAATAGCCCCCTCGACCCACACTCGTCAACACTGCCTACGACTCTTCCACCAACTGTGAGAGTGATGGATGTGATGTTTAGAAGATTTAAGATGAAATTCGACGGTCCTATCGACCATTCCTTCGAAGAAGAATTGCTCGTCATGGCTTTGGAGAAATTCTCGATCCATCTATTTCAAGATAAATCCGACGACGAAATTCAAGACGAAATCGCATTGTTGGATGTTCCCTTTGACCCCCTTCAACAGAACTCTGTCTTGGAAGTGATAAACCCTGATAGCTTCGTTGTTTATCAGGGAATCTTCGGCGGACAGCTGAAAATGTCGATGGATTCGATGCTCATTCACCTCTCGCTACAACAGGAGCCGTTTTTCGAGGCGTACAAGCTCAGCTGGACAGGCGTCTGCTACAATGCAAGTGTCAAGGATGATCGCATTCCAGTGCAATATCGACTTGTTGACATTGTTGACACGATGGTCTTGCAACCTTGGCAAGGCGATGACGTGGAGGATGATCAAGCACGAAATCTGTTCGGTCTAACTTTACCCGCCGTTGCTTCTCCGACAGATGCGATGTATGCAGTAGTGCAGAAGCCACTCGCCCCGGGAAAGATTTACTTGGACTTGGTTTGGTCGGGTGAGACTATGGACGTCAGTCTACACAATCACACTGCGCAATGTCTTGAAGTAGCGAATAAGATCTTTGAGATATCGACGCCACCAGTGCTTGATCCCTCACCTCTACTTGCACCTTGGGATTCGCTTCGGTTTTGGCTGCACGGAGCATTCGCTTTCAAGTTTCAGAAACTCACAGTGATTAAGAACGGTCAGGACTACCTTCATCAAAATGTGAAGTTGAAGCTCTCTATGGTTAATCCTGAGTGGCATATGGACGCAAAGTCGTTTGAGTTCACATTCAACAATCTTGAGGCAGTCGCTGAGATGACCACCAAGATTCTGCCAGGACGAGGAAGAGCCTCCGCCCGTCGACCGAAGATCTCGCACGTCACCATGAAGATCTGTGAAATCCCTGCCATGATATTAGCTGTGCGGCATCATCATCGAGTGAGTTTAAAGGATGGACGGCGATCGCGTTTTTACAACCACCATGATGTGTATTTGCATCCTGCGTTGGTGGTAGACCCAGAAATTCCACCTGTGAATACCAATAACACGGCTCCTTCCATCCGTCAGAGCATTGGAGGCAATCCTATAAATGGCGGAAATAACAGCAGTGCCTCTTCCCGAGATGATCTCACTAAGTATTACGTGAATAATGAATTTGTCGACGAGTTGCGATACATTCAAAACGATCGCTTCTATTACTTTAGATCGAATAAGATGTCCATCAATTTTGACGTCGAACTTCGTCTCGCCGATCGTAACAACGAACCAATTACTATCAACCTTCGCCTCGATAATTTAGTGAGAATTCTCGGATCAATCAATGATCCGCAACCTGCCCAACACCGCTCGAACAGTCAGTCCCCTGTCTTAGGCGTTGAAGACATGAGACTGTTGATACTCAAGCCTCCGCCTGTTGCTCGTCCTCCGAACACACTCACTCTCGGAATGATGGCGAATGAAGTGAAGTTGCAAATGATAATAAATCGCATTATCTTCTGCTCTTGGCCGTCTTCGAAGAATTTCTTTGGCGTTGCCTCGATGCAGGAATTCACTGATTTGCAACTCCACCTCATCCGAAAGAACATCGAGAAGGTTTTTCTCTCGAATGTGATTAACAACACGACTTTTGCAACTGTCTCCGGGCTATCTGAAAGCAATGACTTCGCTGCTCACCAAGGGGCGGCAGGGCCTTTGAAGTTTTGGGATTATTACCCATCGAATAAGCGCTTAATCGTCTTTCGCAACGAATTACTCCAAGGTATCGAAGACAAGAACTTTCCGATTCAGATCGATCATCTTTTCATGGAGATTTACTTCGGAGAGATTTATGTGAGAGAGTGGACGACCAAGCATCTTGCCTTCAGTCAGCTTCTGGCGGGAAGCAAGAAATTCCTTAGTGGGAGAAGCAACCTCCACACCTCCTTTGGCGGTGGAGGAGCCGGCAGTCCTGGGGAAGGAGAGTTCACCCCTGGCAAAGATTCGCCAGGTCAAGCTGGATCGCCGTACGACGATGATGGTGCTGATGCCAATTTTGAACCAAAGACAGTTGATGACGTCACGGAGTTGTTTAAACCAATCCATCGTTTAGCACACACGTCCAAAGTGATTATAAGCTTGACTGAGTCAGGAGAAGTTTCATCGAGATCTAACCTCTTTAGTTTGTCAGGGATTCTTCGCAAGCGAGATGAAAGTGCTGCGAACGATGGATGTGCTCAACCCTTTCAACGAAGCAACTGCTTGCCTCGTCGAATGCCGGGATCGAGAAGTGGGGGCAAGGTTCAGATGCGATCTGATTTCCTTATCGGAAAGGAATGGAGGAAAAAATCTTTGGAAATGCACATCGGCTGCGCCTCGCCGAATACAAGCGCGGATTTCTTCAATAAGCAGAAAGAAGCGTTGTGTGGAGTTAGACGAACTACACTGGAGCGACAAAGCACGAGCAATTTATCTGACGCAGATCAGAGCAACTCTCGTCCTCGAAGTGCTTCTCGAAACCCAAAATCTCGCAAATCCATGCTTCTATCTCCTGGAATCATGCCATCTGCGGCTTCGGGCTTTAACGGCAATCCAGCTCGAACGAGAACTGAGAGCTCGGAGACAGCGGTGAGTCAAGTGAAGGATTCTTTAGTGAAACGACGAAGAGATTCCATCATTAAAGCCGAGACACCCTACAGTGGTCACGGTGCTAATCGTCGCAGGAGCAGTGTCTCCGGAAAACCTCAGAGAAAGTTGAAGTGGGGATCAGTTACGATGGGTTTCAAGGCAAATTTTCGCAATTTTGTTGATAATCACTCTGCATTCACTCCTCCCTCCTGTGCACTCCCTGAATCCTATAAAAGTCATCAAATCCGCCCTAGTTCTCACAATCGCTTCTTTCAGAAGTCCGCACCTTACACAGACAAGTTCGGATATCTCAATGGGCAAAAGACTGTCTCCGACGGCGATGATCAAGCTTCTTCCTTTGGAAACAAGATTTGGGGCCTCAAAGTTGTCGATTGTCGCATTCTTTTTAGTATCAAGATCCGTGACGTTTTATTCTCTTATGTGGCAAGATGCTTGGATCTCTTCACCTCTCAAGACGAGGAAACGAATTCAGTCACTAAAGATCCTACGGTTGATCAGTCTTCCCAAAGAAGGCCAAGCACAATTAGTTTAGGAGCAAAAGGACCGAAGGAGAAGGCGACTTTGATGGATTTCCTCGCTGTCGACGAAGAGTCCGCGCAACCATCCCCGAATAAGCGCAAAACGCGCGCAGTAAATAATGTTGGAGAAAGTCCTTTAAGTACGCCGCGTCAGAGGGGCGATAGTGGTGACATGGGTGAGGTTTCTTCTGTGTCCGCTCACTTTAACGTCAGAAAGACTGAGTCTACTGACACATCGCTGTCTCACGGTGGAGGTTTGAGTCCTGGAATCGCACTTTCAGGAAAAGGGGAATTCAACTTCCACGAGGTCTATCCAGACAATGATGACGAAGTGTTTGTGGATGACGCCGCGAAGAGGACGATTAAGAGTCGAGTCTATCATACAGGTGGTAGAGGTTTACAACGTGCGAGCAAAACACGCGTCTCAACGAAGAAAGATTTTAATTTCTCAATCAGCGAGGATGACGGGAACAATGAAGAAATCGGCAGGCGCCTCGCTAATGTGAAAAGATTGTCGATCGAGACGGATCAACTGGGAGGAATCCCATCTAACAGTTCTTCGTTAACGAATACCCCTTACTCCACAACCACTCCTAAAGCTGACTCCGGCAAGGCGGCACCGAAACCAAATAAAAAGATCCCAATCAACCAGCACTTCTTCATCGTTGAAGTCATCGACCCTCAGATCAACTTCCTTGATGCAGACAAGCACGGATCTCTTATCATCGTCGCGGGACGATCTTCTCTTGAAGGAAAGAAGCTCAATACTGCCATTCTCCCTCCCGCTCCTACTGTTTCGTCGAATCCTGTGCCCACTGATGGCGGTGAGTCAGAGAAGGCAAAGACGACAGTCGATCCTAAGAGACGGCAAGAAATTCGCTTGAAAATGGATGGTGTCTCCGCCTTCACGATTCCCACGTTGATTAACTACGATGAGAGCAATGAAATCAATGGCGATGGCGAAGAGTTTGAAGATGAGGTCTTTTGGAAGCAACTTGAAAGCACCTCTGATGCTCGTCCCTCGTACACTGGAACCAATAATGGAAACACCTTTCCTGCGATAACTCCGCCTGCAGAGACCAACGGGTCAGGTCATAACCCGGGAAGCGACATGCAAGACTCTCCTTTCCTTAAAACAGCGATCAAGGATTTCCAGATTCGCGCTTTATACGTCTTCTGGACTGACGTCAGTCCAGCGGAGGCGAAAGAACTCTACGTCCAGCAAAGCAAAGATGCCTTGACCTGCACATTCCGATTGGAATTGCCTGAGCTTGCAGTGGATATCTTTTCCTGGCAGTTTTATGTTATTTTGAACGTCGTTCGCAATGTTTTGCTCGTTCCACCTCCTGTCACCTCTTCCTCTAGAAATAAAGGAAAGAACGGAGAGGCGGAAGAGCCGGAGAGTGCCGTGGTAGAGCTATCACGAGACGCCGATCTTCTCTCTCGCTTTGACATTCGCGCCAATATCCACAACATGTTAGATCTTATGAAGCAGAGGAACTGCGAGGAGGTGCGCATGTTAGTGGAGGAATATCTGTCTAAGGCCATTGAGAATAGCGCGATTGCGCGCTTCGTCGAAATCTTTATTGGTAGAGTCTACTGGAAGCTCCGCACCAACACGAACAACTTGTCATCAAATGACTCTGAAGGCAGCACCCCCTCCTCCTCCTCAGCGCAAAAGAACAAAAAGAAGAAATCTAACGCAAACCCCAACGATCAAGAGCTAGTGGAGGCAGCTCTGACAGGAATCTATGCCACTCTGAACTTCTTCGAGGATAGGTAAGCCTGACTCTGTGCTCTTTTCAAGCCCTGAACTCATTGAACTATCTTGTAGACGCGTGTCCTCCTTGTTTGAAATTCAGAGATTCTGGGCGAAAAATCTCGATCCTGGCGCAGACTCAGCAGCTTTTGTCGATAAGACCAGCATCCTCGTGCCCATTCTCGAGCAAAAGGATATCTGCACTCGTTGCGGTGTTGAGTTCACAGCAGAGGAGAATAACTCCACTGCCTGTGCTTTCCACGGCGATGATGACGGCCTTCCAGGAGAATACAAAGAAAAGATCGTCTTGGACGAGATCACCGGCAAAGAGCAACGGTTCAAAGCTTGGACTTGCTGTGGCCGCACTCATCAATTCGCCCCTGGGTGCAGCAAAGGACCGCATAATTGCAAAGAAGTGATGATCTCGATTCGCGCTGAAGCCCATGCACCAATACGCATTGAGAATGTGGACGTGACGGTGATCAAGCAATTAGAGATTTCTATCTTCCCTTGCTCGAACTACTTCCTGAGATTGCAGATCACCAAGTCACTGGCCGATCTTCTGCACAAATACTTCTCCATCGATCGGGTCGAGGCGTACGAGTCTGCCAGCGCTCAGTACAATAGCGGCAATAATAGCGAGACTAACAGCGACGCTAGTTCCAACACTAACACCAATTCTCAAGGCAGCAACAGTCAGAAGAAGTCCAAGAAGATTATTCCAAAAGTGTTCAAGCTGAAGAGTAAGAGCAAGAAGAAAGGAGGCTCCGAGACCAGTAGTGTGGATAGTGATAATCGTGCGCGCGCATTTAGCACAGGACTTGCCGCGAACACAGCAGAGGACAATAAGGGACAAGTCGCTCATCGCGCTCGTCGAAGTCTGACTACATCGAGTGCGATTGATATTAGTCAGAGGAAGTCTACCGCTGTGAAGAAGCAAGAAGGTTTGTATATTCTCTATCTAAGAGTCGGCGATATTAACGTGGACGTCTCCACTGCTGGCTTCGGATTTGCACTGAATCTGGATCGCTTCCAGGCAGTCATGGACAAGTTCTTCTGCAAGAAACAAGTTTTGGACTGGAAGAGACTTATCTGGCAGCTAGAGAAACACCTCGTGACCAGTCTGATCAAACACACCGCATCGAACAGTATCACGAAGCTCTTTTCTCTCGGCAGAAGACAAACGAATCTGCTAGGAAACAATGCTTTCATGACGAATTCGAGGGTCAATGACAGCCATTCGCAGTCCACTACTCAACAAGGCATCGCGGCACTGGCTGTGACGCCTGCTGCCGCTGACCCTGAACTTGTTCTCAACACGAAGAAGAATATGCTCTTTGGCGCCACGGCAAAGTCTCGCACATCAACTATCGCGATCATGCCAAGACGTCCCACGCTCTACTCCACACCCACTCCCGCGTCCTATCATCCCCACGCAGAGGAGGAATCCGGCGAGAGAGTGAAGACGCATCGAGAAAGTTTAACCGAGAAAGCGCAGCAAGTGATCACAAATGCCTTTGGCTCTACTTCTTCAGCTCCTTCCACCCCCTCTGTCGCTACCTCTTCTGCTCCTCGTCGAGCATCAGCACCGTCTACACTTGCCACATCCCTCTTTTCCTCCCCGCAAGCTACTGCCCACTCCGGGGAAGACATTCAGTCTGATAACGAGCCTGCTACCTCATCTGTTAATACTAAGCCTTTACCTCCCTCCTCTCCCTCGTCAGAGCGTCCAGTCAATCCTCTCAACAATCCAAAGAAAGAGAAAGCAAAATTCCTCGGATTATTCTAGGAAGCATGGCTGTCTAGTTGTTTGTCTGTTCTATCCATTGCTCTATAGAAGGACTTAGACGAGTGAGAGAGAGAAAGAGAGATGATTCATTTGCCTTGTGGTTTCTTTATGTTTTTTTTAGTTTTGTTTTTGGTTTTTCGAATGTTGCTGTTGATTTTTGTCTATCATGTGTCAATATTAATATTATCTTCAACTCTAATTGAACACATGTCTATTATCTATCATATGAGTTGATAGAGGCGAAACTGTTTTAGCGAGAGTTTTCTGCAGTAACGAGATAATTCGATAAAGGAGATAGATCTCTCACACTCTCGTTACAAGAGTCTCTCTCTTAAGTTAATAGATACTCAACAGAGAACAGAGAGAACTAAGACATCAATTATCATCAGAACCAACCCTCATTGTCTTTTTCATACAGTTTGAAGGGGCAGGATTCTTCTCTGTTAGTCTATCATGTCAGAAGAAGAAGGAGAGAAGTATATTCTCCATTTCAAAGCAACTCAATTGAGAAAGAAAACTCCAACACTTTCTTTGTCTTCTCCCTCCTTCCACACATTCGCTGTTATCAGTCTCCGTGATTCTGCCCACGCCGAGGCCGTTGTCTTAGGATCTACTGTGAGGCAGCACTGTCATACACCTTCTATGTCCTTTATCTGTTGACCGATTTCTTCACAGGAGATAATCGAGAACAATCAGAATCCCGAGTGGACGACTCCTGTGGTTGTGCCGTTCCGCTTTGAGAAGTTACAAGAGGTCTGACGAGTCCTTCTCTTGTTGTATCTCGCTGTGCTGATAGTTGTAACAGATCTCTGTGAGGGTTTATCTCACATCTGACACCACTTCAAAAGAGGAGAGAGAGGAAGCGCTTATCGGGCAGTTCAAGTTTCCCCTGCCAAGCCTCCTCTATGCGATACGAGGGCTGAGAGGAGCCCTGGTCCACGACTCTCACGGGTGAGACAAGAGACTCTGACGTCTTACTCGTTACTAACTGTACGTCTGATTGTGTGTGTATGATGTCAGAGAGCAGGGACAGGTACTAGTGCGTGGAGAGTCTCTCTACGAGACCAGAGAAGTGTTTGGCGGAGGTTTCTCCCTCCACCTCGATGCACCTCTCAGTGGAGGCTTCTTCTCTACTAGGGAGTGTTTTCTGACGCTGTCGCGACTGAACGAGGATGAGTCATGGACGATGGTCTGGAGAGGCTCTAAGAGTTCCCTCCCCTCTTCCTCTCCCTCTGAGGAGGTGTCGCTAGGTCAGACCCGCCTCTCCCTCGCCTCTCTCTGCAACGGCGATGTGCGCAGACCGCTGAGGTTGCAGCTGTGGGAGTTCCACCCCGATGGAAGACATGAGGTCCTTGGCCACGTCACCACTAACACACATAGCATCACTGCCTCGTCAGCCGTGACGTTAAAACTGATCGATGACAAAGACAAGACGAAACAGCTGGGACACGTCATCGCACAAGACTGTCGTATCGAGAGTGCCGCTACCTTCTCACAAGTAAGCCTTGCCCTCATCCTTGCCCTCGTCCTGTCTGACGTGTTAATGCTCTCTGTTTGGTGTAGTATGTGCAAGGAGGCTGCGAGATCTCACTGCTCGTGGCGATTGACTTCACTTACTCCAACGGAAACCCGAAAGACCCGACGAGTCTGCACTACCTTCCCTCCCTCTCCGCCGCCGACCTTCCGCCATCTAAAGGTGCCGGGTCGCCGGTTGATCGCCTGAACCCTTACCAAGAGGCGATCCAGGCAGTGGGCAAGATCCTGCAGCAGTATGACGCAGACAACATGTATCCTGTCTTCGGCTTCGGCGCTCAAACCCTCGGAAGAGACGGCAAGTTCAGCATGACGTCACACTGCTTCAACCTCCACCCAGAAGAGAAGGAGGTGAAGGGCATCGAGGGGGTCTTAGCGCTCTATGAGGAGGCGATGACGCGGCTGAAGTTCTCATCACCCACATACTTCACAGAGATCATAGAGGAAGCATGCGTCATCGCTGGTCGCACGCAGTGTAACCAAGAGAGTCAAAAGTACTTCATTCTCCTCATCCTAACAGACGGAGTGATCAATGACATGGAGAGCACCATAGAGGCCGTCGTCGCGGCCTCTGCGCTGCCTCTCAGCATCATCATCATCGGGATCGACAGGCCGGGAGATGCAGACAACTTCGACAAGATGCGAGTGTTGGACTCCGATGATAAACTCCTCCAGCACGGCGACCTCACCGCCCACAGAGACATCGTGCAGTTCGTGCCGTAAGTCATGTCTCACCGTGACTATCTAAATCTTATGTTTTCAAACACCTTACTCCCCTGATTTCTAGATTCTCACGCTTCTTCAGTAGAGGCATGCAGTCGCTGGCAGAGGAGGTGCTGGAGGAGGTACACACATCTCCATAGAGCGAGTATGACTGCTTCTAATGCCTCTCTCTCTCTCTCTCTCTCTCTCTCTCTTTCGCTTGTAGATTCCTGATCAACTCGTCGGATATATGGAGGAGAAGCGCATCGTGCCCAACGTGCCCACCACATCAGACAAGTGAGAGGAAGGGTGAATGACGTCATTCCTTAAGAGAGACGATGACAAGTGCTATCACCTGTCAGATATGAAGAACACGTCAATACATTGACATAACCGTTAACAGCAATAAACAAACATTAATAACCCTACCCTACCCTACCCTATAGCACGATAATACCCTCACAGTAGAGTATACTATGACATCATCACAGTCCATGTCCATAGCCTTGCATCCATGCCACGCACTGCTCCTCTACCTTCAGACACACTTCCTCTCTCCTCTGTCGCAGCAGCGCCGAGTTCCCCGTGACGTCATCCAAGCTGTTGTAAGGAGCGATGAGCTATTGTATAGAGAGAGACATCATTCACTTACGCGAGGAATTGCAGGTTGTGGCGAAAGAGGTGCAAGGGGTGGCGAGGTAGAGTGACGTGAGCGTTGTCGGTGAACAGCTCGTGACGTGTCTCCATCTGACGCAAGTTAAAGAAATCGAATGCGCCGCCATCGCCCACCCCGACGAAGAGAAAGGAGAGGGGCAAGGAGGTGCACAGAGCGATCTCCTGCAAAGTCTGCTCCACGTCACTGCACACCCCGTCAGTCACCACCGCCACCACCGTGTAAGAGGAGGGCGGAGATGACGTCAGCGAGTTGCGGATAGAGCGGATGAGAGGTGCGAGGAGTGTCGGACCAGCGAACGTCAGTCGCGGCAGAATCTTCTCATAGACCTGCGAGGAGGTGAAGGAGGTGTTAGAGGTAGTGGACGTCACGTCACCTGACAGAGATCTTCTGCTGACGTCAATCGCTGCTTCGCCGAGTGCAGGGGGAAGTGAGGTAGTGGCTCTGGTCGCTCGTCTTCATCCTCATCACTACTGTAGTGTGGGCGAGGAGGTGCGGCTGCCAGTTGTCGCTGACGTTGCTTCCACTGTCGATAGTCGAACACCGCGCCGAAGCCACACACACGATAGACCACCTCGTTCCCCTCTTCACAGCACTCCCTAAACACCTCGTGAAGGAGGTGCTGACTCTGCTGGTAGGGGTTGCGCCTCCTTGCACCTCTGTGAAGGTGGTGACGCGACGAGGGCCATTAGACTTGGTGAAGTCGATGGCGATGACGCAGGAGAGACTCATCCTCGCAGCTCGCTGTGAGGGAGAGGCGGTGAAGGGAGAGCCAAGGGGTGTGAGCAGTGGCGCTGACATCACTAACGGCACCTCTCTGTTCCTGAAGTGAAGGAGAGTTAGAGCGAAGACCCTGACAGGCTCTGACAGCATGTCTTGCAGGGTGGTGATGACGTAGGCCTGCTCCTCTCCCTCGTCTGCCTCCTTGAGACCAGTCCGCCATAGCGAGAGTCGCACAGGCTCTCGATAGTCTGCCAGCTCTTTATACTGCAACAACGCGACAGTGACGTCACCAAAGTCGATCATCCTCCCAGTGACGTAGGCAGCCACCGCAGCACTGTGCCACCACCTCTGCCAGGCTGAGTCACTGCCACGTCTGAGCAGTCAGAGCAGCGGTGAAATGAAGGTAGAGCGATCGAGGAGGTGCTTACTTGGCAAGAGAGAGGTAGTAGCGAGAGGTTGTAGTGTCAGTGGCGGGGGAGGTAGTGGGAATGTCTTTGACGAAGACAGAGAACGACAGCCTCTTCCTCGCAGACAGTGACGTAGGCAGGGGTGACTCTTCCTCGCACCTCATCATCAGCACTCCCTTAGCACTACAATAGAGGTGATAAGAGATGGAGGGAGTGAAGGTACCTTACCTGAGAGAGGTGTGGTGCACTACATCTCTCTCGAGGAGGAGGTGAGAGGTGTAGAAGGCACTGACGTATACTCGAACCTGTCCCACCACCTCCACCTCCTTCCTCCTCTCAGAGTGAGACAAAACACGCACTATTACCTCCTGAATAATGTCAGGATCGACTAAGATTCGCGTGTCTGTGCTCCATCTCACAGTCCTCCCAGCCGCTCTCTGACGCTCCTACAGACACGAATCAGCCGAACTTACTAAAATAATTAGAAGAAAACCGACCGTTGTTCCTACGACGATTGTCCCTCTGTTATGAGGAGTGTGTAGCAAGATCTCTGCACTGAGAGGTCCAGTGAAATCTTCGCCGAGTTCCAACTCTTTCAACTGCAAATGAAGAGACAACGCCATTCCGAAAAACCTAACTACAATGATTTTGGTTTAAATCTTTGAATGTTCTTTCAGTCTTATGATTAGATAAGGGAGGTAGACTACAGATACACGTCTAGAGTCTATGTCTCTTTGGATCGCTGAAGATTGAGAGAGAGAAACGACTCGGTAGATACTCGGTAAGTCGGCAAGGTATTGTATCAAGAGTGCAGAGTCTTATCGAAAGTCAGCAAGAGCAGAGTCAATAGTCAATAGCAGTACTAGTTATGACTTCATTAGCTTCCCCTACAACCAATACCCCTCCTAAATCACCACTACCCACTTCTATCCCCTCTTCTTCCACTACTTCTGCTCATGCCTTCCCAAAGAGTCCCGCGGTGTTAACAGAAGGAAGGAAAGCTGAGCTGCTTCAAAGTGCGAGAAGATCTCGTCTTCAGTGGGTGTTAGACGGACGGGATCGGAACCCTGTTCCTGCCTTCTTCGAATCCCCCAATTCTGCAGTTGTGGCCTCAGCAGCAGCTGCGGCTGCGGATGAGGCAGAGCGGCGCAGACAGTCGGTGCAGCAGATCATCGCTCAGATCCCCGCTGCGCAGTGCATCGAGGAAGTGCTCAACTTCTTCAACGAGTTAATTAGCGACGGAGAACAGGTGGATTTAGAGAGCATTCTGCTGACTATCCAAGAGGAGGATGACGTGGACCTGCTGTTAGAGCATTTCAAACAATCGCAGCTGACGTCACTCGACGACCCCACAGCCCTCCCCACAGCCTTCCCGAGTAATTCAGGCGGTCATGTGAGCCAGTATGACGTATTTATTAAGAAGTTGCTGCACCCTCAGGCGGGCCTCGTGGTGAAGGCGATGCAGCAGTTCATCACTAAATTCACCACCTCTATGCGCCGCAACCACAAATACCAGCAACAGCAGCAACAATCGAACTCTTCTCTGGTCGCTGCCAGTGCGACAGCAGTCTCTACATCGTCGCAGTCGGAAGAGGAGGCGAAGAGGCTGAGTCAGGCGATCTGGGCCTTCCTCGAACACATCTTCGAGATCATGAGAGACTGTCCGCTCTTCAGCAGCGAGAACCCCGCGCAGTTCGAGGAGTCTAAGCTATGCGCTGAGAAGTTCGTGTTCAATAAAGTGCATAGTTTCTTGTTCACTGCGAACGACTTCAACGATCGCGTGCAGAACGAGGCGACGCACCAGCGTATCGAATCCCTCTCCTTCATCACAGTGGAGCACCTGGACATCAAGTCCCTGCACTCCGTCAGCGTTGGTGCATCAGTTGCATCTGGTGATGTGGTAGAACAGCTTCTTTCGCGACCTATAACCTACCTTCTGCACCTGCAGCACGTCACCTGTCCTCACGACGCGTTGCTCATCCTCCGCTACTGCTCTCAGGCCATCGCTCAGATCCTCAAAGAGAGTCGCACTGACGGAAAACTACCTGGTGCTGACGAACTCTTGCCTGTGATGATTCTCGCCATCAAATACGCCAATCCGCCACACATTCACTCGTGGATCAAGTATCTGCAGCGATACACGCGACCCTCCCGCCTAGTGTCAGAGGCAGGCTACCTCATCACGAACTTCGTGTCAGCGGTGTACTTCCTAGACCACGTAGACGCGAACGCACTGACGATCTCACCTGAAGAATTCGAACAGGCGATGAAAGCCTCGAAGCTCAGAGCGAAGGACAGACTGTCGAAGCAGCTGCAGCATCAGCAGCAACAACAGCAACAGCAAGAGCAACAGATGACGTCGACGACATCATTGGAGGGGACGAACATCCCCTCTATCTCGGTAGAAGCGTTAGTCAAGGAATACAACGAAGAGGTCAGAAAGCGTGCTCAGAAGGAATATATATCGATCAAAGCGACGATGTCTCTGCTGACGTATGGCAAACCATAAGAAGAGTCGAAAAGAGTCGACTCAAACCAACAAACACTTCATATCATCTCTTCGTTTAGTGATTAGTTGTAGACCTTTAGCAAGGAAGCATAACTTTAATTCCCTCTCTTACTCAGTGTTGATCATTGTATATTTGTGTATGTATATGATGGTCAGAAACTCGGAAATCCTCTGTAATTCTTGGAAAACTCCTCGGAAAACCCAGAGAGTAACGTGTTACCGTTAGGAGACGGGAAACCGGATCTGAAAGTGCACGAAAGGAGCAGAAGAATCTCATCATATCACACGATGGAGACCCATCCAGACCTCTGGTATGCCAAGACAGGATGGATCTATAAGCAATCGAAATGGATTAAGCAGTGGCGAAGGCGACACTGCAAGCTCTATGGCTCGGATCTTCTGATCTCGAAGAAAGAGGACAAAGCACCACACATTACCATCAACCTCCTCCAACTGTCCTCCGTCCAAACATCCAAAGCCTTTCGAGAGAACGCTTTCAAGCTCATCATGAACGATGGAACGATCTTTTACTTCGTGGCTGACTACCCCGACGAGCAGCAAGATTGGATGGATGTGCTGCAGAACGTCAGCAAGTTCCCCCCTCTAAAGATCGAGAAGTTCACAGAGAATCGATTATTCGTTGTCTCTGATGATCAGAAGTTCTATACCTTTGAGAACGGTCGAGCGACGAGGCAGGAGGTGATCATCCCCGTGATGACTGCGAGGCAGAAGCAGAAGCTAGTGCTCTCAGAGCGCAGAAACAAGCCCTTCATGGTCTCCGTCACCGATGGGAAGACTCCTGTTGTGATGTTGGATTTGGATAAGAAGATCGAGAGCATCCAACCCTCTGGCCTCGCCGCATTCATCAAGAAGAAGTAAATCACTGTCTCTGAGATGTGAGGTGTGAGATAAGAGGTGTGAAGTGTGAAGTGTGTGCTGTGAGATACAGGGTTAGGGTATGGTTAGGGTAGGATAAGAGAGGATATGATGGTGATATGTGTAGATTAGTCATACGATGTGATTGTAATTGATGTTTATTAAGACTTATCGATAGACAGTCTTCTATCGTTCTATTGAGAATAAGACACTCAGAAGAGACAGAGAGAGAGAGACGAGGGTAGTGAGGTATTCTATACTATAGCACACTCTCATCCTATTGCACTCCACTTCCCCTCTCGTGCAGTCATATCATATCGCGTCATGCCATGTCATATGTCAGACCTTTCTTTCTCTTTTCCTCTCTTCTCTCTTCACTTCTTCTTCATCGCCAGCACATACACCTCCTTGCTCTCACTGCGAGAACTCTTAGGCTTGACATTCTTCACCTCCCCGAAATACTCCCGCAACTGCCCCAGCCACTCCTTCTCATCCTTTCCTTGATAGTACTTGCAGAGCAGAGAGCCGCCTGGTGCGAGGAAGCGATGGCTGAAGGAGAGCACAGACTGACACAGGTCCAGAGACTTGAAGTGATCGAGCTCTCGCTGACCTGTCGCGTTATGCAACATGTCAGAGAGAATCACATCGAACTTCTCTCCCTCTCCTAAGGCTTGTTCGATGGTCTTCTGTGTGGAGAGAGTCTCGAAGTCGCCCTGTATGATCACCGCGTCAGTGATGGGATCGATGGGCAGCAGATCAACACAGACCAACCGCCCTCTCACTTTATCTGCATTAGAGGAAGCTTGCTTCGAAAATATCTGTGAGACAACGACACTCCATCCCCCTGGAGCAGCTCCAACGTCCAGCACCTTCGAGGAAGGTCGGATGAACTTATACTTCTGCTGAATTTCGAGAAGCTTAAAAGCGGATCTCGCTCGAAGACCCTCTTGCTGCGATTTCTTGACATACGGATCGTTGACATGTCGTCGCATCCAGGAGGAGCTGTCATGAGCGAAGGACAGCGCTGTTCTCTTCATTCTTCATGCACTTTGGGGCATTTGTGCGCTCTCGATAGAGCAGAGACCTCACTTCGAAAGAGATGAACTACACGACTTCTCTGCTCCTCTTCTTATGCCTGGCTCTCATTGTGCCTCGTCAGATACTGGCTTTCAAGCCTTTGAAATTAAGGTTAAGAGCAGGGATGACAATCTTCGACAGGAAAGGAAAGGTTGGTGTGGTGATAATAGATCACGGGTCAAAGCGAGACGAGGCGAATCAAAAGCTCACTCAGGTACGATTTCACTTTCTTTCAGTGATTTGTTGACTTCCCTAACCCCCTTATTGTCACCGAGTACAGGTGGTGGAGAAGTACAGGTCGTTGGCAGCCTCTACTGACATCATCGAGGCAGCGCACATGGAGCTAGCAGAGCCGTCTATCCCTACAGCCTACCGAAACTGTGTTGAGAGAGGAGCAAGTCATATTATCTGCCATCCTTACTTCCTCTCACCCGGAAGACACGTCCAGAAAGACATTCCTGCCATAATAGCAGGAGTCGCGAAGGAGTTCCCTGACGTCACCTACGACATAACGCCGCCTCTCGGGTCTGCGCAAAGGCAGATCGTTGAGCTCATACACGAAATCGTAGAAAACAAGAAAAAGGAGGACAGTTAGAATGAGCGAAGGAGTGTTTGTTCTAGTCGTTCGAATAACTTCATCGCTCTAGTAGCTCTGGGTTACAACTGTACAAAATGGATTCGTTTGAAAGGTCATTGTAAGGCTTGAGTTGTGAGATAGTGATATTTCTCTTTCGTGTTTGTTGGTAGGTGATTGACTTTGCCTAACTATTTCATTTCTTCTACAAATCTGAAAGGTCTTCACAATGGCTTACTTCTTCTGATACCTTTCCACCATCTTAATCCAGTCTAATCCAGTACAGTAGAGTATATAGTATCGTGTAGTGTAGTGTCTAAGTTTATAGTGTAGACTGTGTTAACATCTTCTCTGCTGTGCTCTCTCGTTATCTCTCCCTTCTCTCTCCAGTCTTCTATTCTTCTATTCTTCAGTCTCACACCCCCTCACCCTCGAAAAATCCGAAAATTCGCAACACCTCCTAACCCTGCCCTTCCTGCCCCACACCCTCACTGTCAGGAAGAATCGAAGACGCCAATCAAGGTTTGCCCGAACTTCTGCCACCCGCCCCGCTGTCAGATCCAAGTCACTGAATATCACACCAATTAACATTGGATTGTTCGATACCTTTCTACGACCTTAACCACCCTTCTCCCTCCCTCCCGCAGGCTAGTTCTCTTACCAACGTGTCTAGTACTACCTGCCCTGCTCTAAATCGTCGTTTATACACTCGGAAAAAATCTCGTCTTGAGAATATAGCTGGAGCCGTGAGAATCGCACTCTACACACATAACACCAGAGAAAGTGCTCATTCTCAGATTGTGTGGTGTATTTTTGTCGCAATCGATTCTTAGTCTCTATAAGTTACTGTTAATCACCCTTCCTTTGCCTTTATTTCTTGTTCATCTCTGAGTTTCTCTTCCGAAGAAAATGCCTAAGGGAACACCAACTACTCTAACACACGCTGGCAATGTCTCCACTGGCCAGCGGACTCGAAACGTAACCAGTATTCCCATTAGACAAGAACCAATAAGACAGAATCGTCCTAACTCTCGTGGAACACCTTCGAGAGCCTCGAACAACAGCCGCGGTGCTCGCGCCTCTGAGGAGTAAGTGTTGTCACCATTCACTCCACCTACGATATTCATCTTTTATTTCTTGACTTATAGTCGCACTGGGAGATCTTTTGATGACACAGAGGATCATTTGCGCTGGGTAAGTGAGGCTTTGTCTGATCTTGGCAACCCTCTCATCACTCTCACTCTCTCATAGCTGTC
The DNA here is from genome assembly GCA_015145745.1 of Poterioochromonas sp. DS. Classification (NCBI taxonomy): domain Eukaryota; class Synurophyceae; order Ochromonadales; family Ochromonadaceae; genus Poterioochromonas; species Poterioochromonas sp. DS. Next base: position 52,646 of record VKHI01000157.1, read on the forward strand.
TATCCCCGCCATCGAAGGCGACGCACAATCGTTTCAAAGTGTTACATTAGATAGTATGCAGCAGCAGGAGATGGCAAACCTTGTAGAGCGCCAGAGAATCAATGCGAATAGACGACCAATGAAGCTGCGAGTGCCCAGCCAGTCAGAGCTCTCCCCTCACAACTCCTCTCATGAGACCAACTTTCCTGTTCATTTTGAGAGACAAGTTACTACGAGCACGGAAGGCTTGAGTGATATAACGCTGGAGAGTGATGATGGCGTGGGATCTGATCGCACGACGACAGCATGTGAGTCACAGCGAATACCCTCATATATGACGCCATTGTAATGCAAACACTCCTCTCTTCCTTGATGTGATATTATAGTCTACATGAATGAGAAAGGCTCTCCTAGCAGAGATCACGTTGCTATCCGTCTGAAGAACATGACAGACGACGAGATCTCCTACCTCGAGAACTTCATCAGAGCAGAGAAGCAGAGGCGTATGCAGCAATATGTCGACCCCCAAGCCGTGGAAGCTCGAAAGCAAATTCGTCGCAGCAAGTCTGGTGGTTCTGATGGTGTCTTCACACGCAAGCATATGAGCTCTCCTGGCAGTGCTCTCGAGAGAAAGGCTAGCGGAGAACTGAGTATTGCCTTCGGCTCTCTTCGCTTAGGATCTTATGAGGGACAAGAGCCTGAAGATCCTGAAGTGAGAAGCTTGTTTTGCATTCAAGAGAACTCTCCTGCTGTGACAGTCTCTCAGCCTTCGCCATACGGAGTGCGCGTCTTGTCCTCATCTCGCGGCGGCGCTCTTCATCCAGGGGAGAAGATGTTCGATCCAAAGCTCCATTACAGTGGCTCTACTCCTTCTCCTGCCACGACCAATGCAGCGAGCAATTCCCATGCTAACTCAGCGATCCACTTCATGCACTCTCCGACTCAACAGCTTCAATCCCCAATCCAAGACAGCCATCACTCGTCTCGCCCTGGCTCGAGATCAGCGTCTGGCGGTCTTGCTAGCTTACTTCAGATCAACACAATCGATGCCCGTGCTACAACAACAGTGAGCGCAACTACTGCAAGCACAAATGCTGCAATCAATCTCGCTAAGCCTGCGAACCGCAACTCTACAGCTGTCTTCACGTCTATTGACAAGGAAGTGGAGATATCAAAGGCAAAGAAGGTCGTTGCAGGTCACCCTTCGAATACTAATAGAGAGCTTGTATTCAGTCCTTCTAGCGCTTTTGATGATATTTCTCTCGGTTCGCAGAAGTCTATCGGCAGCAGTCGATCTTCTCGCACTCGCGTCTTCGGAGAAAACAGCAGTGTTGGCAAGGAGATCTCCTCTCCCAGCTCAACCTTCTCGAAGCACCACAATCCGACAGCTCTGGCAGTTGGTGTGAAGAAGACAATTCAAACCACCGCATCATCCTCGGCTGTAGCGTCAGATACCCCGAAAACGAAGTCGAAGAAGAACTGATGGCACTAAAGAAGGACACGAGGACATGAGGTTTGTTCTTTTAGCAAGATTATCGCCTTTATCTTGGATTTTCATCGTCAGTGATATTTAAACAGGGAGGAGTCTCCTTCCCCTAACCTACTTATTTTCCTTGGTTTATTCTTCGATCGATCATTCTCTCCGTGACCAATGCCTACCATCCTTCCAGCTCCTTGTCTATCCCGCTATTGAGGAGTTCTGCACATTTTAGTTTCTTTCATATTGGTTGGTCTGGTAGTTGGTCGTGCTTTGCTGTTGTTGTTTATAAAGCAGTTCTTCTTCTTCTCCCTCTGTTGCTCCCCTCTCTCTCTCCCTCTGTTCGTCCTCTACGTCTACCTCCCTCTCCTCCTCGTCTACATTTGATTTCCCCGAATACTTAATGTTGGTTTATTTGGAAGGTTTTAGTTTTTCATGGATTCATTGTTTCTCATTCATTTCCCTTCATTGCCTCAACCTCGTACTCGAACTCGATCCGTGTGATCATAATAACCTCCTACTATGTCATAATATGTGTGTGTGGCTTGTTTATAACAATATTAATTTTAATTTGTAACTCTCAACGCGATTCAAACCTATCCATCCATCGAGTGGTAGTGGATCATGAAGGTTCACAAGGTATATACAATCATTGATGAGTGCTAACATGTCTTCTCATATATACGAATATATGAAGATATTCCCTCTGATTGTCTTAGAATGAGTAAGTAACTATCGTTCAAGGTGTTCTCACATAGATGTTGAAAACTCAAATACTTTGACAAGGTCGCTGACATAGCTTTGTACGTTGACCCCATCAGTTCAAGCAGCGCTACAAAGATTAAATCGTGCTATGAAAGGATTGGTCAGATCGGTTCTAGCAGCTCTGCAGATTTTTGTTTTTGAATGTTTCGAACAACATGGGTTCGAGATGAGGATCGTGATTAATGCCTCTTGCTGAGGTCGTACAGTAGAAATTCCTTCGATTGGTAGACAATCGCATCTATCATATCATTGTCCTAGAGAGAGAGACACGTCGCGATAGGAGTACCCTCACAGAAGATAGCATGGAAGGAAGGATATACGAGGCTTTGATTGTTTTGGTTTGATTATTTACTATCATTTCAATTCTTTAATCACTGACTCCTCGGTATTATACAATGAGGAGGACGATGGCTGAGCGTGTATGATTCGTATTGACAGAACATAGCAACGAGTTTAACCGAAGTGGGTGTGTGGTCTCTTGGCAGAGAAGAGGTTTCTCAACTGCTTGCTTGGGGCTCTTAAGACGCGGTGAGGAAGTGGGTACTTCAAGTCAGCAGCATGGTATTGGAGAGTGGTGTTTCTCTTGCAATCAGCATCAGCAACAGTGGCGGTGCGGATGATCTGGATGGATTCGAAGCGAGCACGGTGACGTCCAGCCATGTCGTTATATAAGTTGTCGATGGCGCCGTTGAGGGTGACGTCACGGTATTCACGATACATATTATGAGTTCCAGAGCGAGAGTTGTACTTGACCCAGATACCGAAGTTCTTGATGGAGGTAGGGTTCTTCTCGGTGATCTAATCACATTAACAGCGCAAGACAGATGTCAGCGAAACAACTCAACACAACCCTCAGAACACATCACCTACCTCGTTGACGTCTAAGATCTCACCAGTGGTCTTCTTCATCTTTCTCATTTGGTGCATGAAGTACCAGAATCGGGACTTGGCGATAACTTCATTTGGAGCGAAGATCTTCATGCGGTAAGCAGGAGGATTCTCGTCGTTCTTGGTAGGAGCCTTGCGGCCAATTACTTGATATAATCTCATCTACAGAAGGAAGAGATAGTTAGTAATCTAATTCTAAAGAATCATATGTATGATTGAAATGAACATAAAAACAAAAAACATTTTTAAAAGCAATCAAAAGTGATGCACTACAGATCACTCAATACGAGCAATCACCATCACAATAAAGAGAGCCAGATAGAAAGACAGCAATGGAATCGTCATGAAGGGCACTTACTCTTGCCATCGTGGAGGATAGTATGGATGATCGAAGTGATAGAATGAATTGATTGTTTCTCTCGTGTTTGTGTGGTGCGACGAGAGATTTCGAGGTTTCGGGCTTTCGGGTCTGTTTTGAGGAATTCCTTTATCACGGTGTTTAAGGGAAATGTGTAAATGGAATTTAGGACAAAAAGATCAGAAGAATTGAGAGGATCTTAGAGACATGGAAACACCGCAGATTACCTTGGATTCTCTGCTCGGAGATGAGGATCTGCATGCAGAACTTAG
>VKHI01000158.1:12314-56263 GCA_015145745.1 Poterioochromonas sp. DS
ATTTGCTGATTCGAACCAATGCCACCTCTTCTCATAATTTCTCTCTCCCAGTCATTGTCGAAGTCCTGCGTCATGTCAATATTCTTCCGACTATCATCGTCATTCAGATCACCCATAAATAAACGACTATTCTTCTTTTTATTCTTATCTTCTACATGTTTGATGAGTAACTTCTCCTCTTTAGTAAGCTCCTCAGGGTTTTCTTGTTGCTTTTCAAGAGCTTCTGCATCTTCCCCATTAAGAATAATTTCATCCACCACCATCTCATCAGGCTTCGCTATAGTTGTAGCAACTGCTTCCGATGTAAACTTTTGTTGAAGCTTGAGCTCTTTCAAGCTATTTATATCATAATTTCCAGAACTGACCAGAGGTTTGGTCTCTTCAGCGACAAGTAATTTGACCTCTGCTTGCTTTATCCTTCGTTCACCTGTTCTATTACCAACTCTTTTACTAGATTTCGTCAATGTAACATCTTCATCCTCCTCATCCTCTTCAAAACTTAGTTTTATTGGCTTTTTCATCTTTGATTCTCCCTTATCATATAACGTAAATTAATGGAATGATACATTCGTACTTTTTTTGATGTTCATTCGTCAAAAAGAAATGAAAATATTCCATTTTTATCGATGCTATCCCATCCTACTATGGTTATTAAGTGCTTGTTTAGTATCAGGATACTACTTTGGAACAAATCAAAGGATTAGAAGTGTTCGTCTGAATGCTTTGATGAGAACAAAGAAGATAAACAGTTTTCAAGATTTCAAGCAACTTCCTTCCTGGCTAGTGGAGAGCTGTTTGAGGTTAAATTTTACAACTCCAACTGATGTTCAAGCAAAATCCCTCCCTGTGAGCTGTTCATCATGATCATTTTGTCAAATAAGCTTATTTGTTTTTCTAGTCTTTACTTCAAGGGAAGGACGTTGTGTTACAAGCTCAAACAGGTAGTGGGAAAACATTAGCATATAGTCTACCGTTATTGGCAAAGATTGATCCCAATAGAGCCTCCATACAGGGTGTTGTAATTGTTCCAACAAGAGAGTTGAGTATTCAAGTAACAGGAGTATTAAAGCAATTAACAGCCACGGCCCCGGAGAAATATCTCATTATGTCTGTAATGGAAGGGTCAAATAATAGAAGGTATAATTATCCTTTCTACTCTCACGAAATACTAATATAATCTTAGGCAACAGCTCTGGGCTGTGGCAGAACCACCTCAAATCATCGTAGGAAACCCTCAAAGCTTGCTCAAACTTGTTGATAATGGTCGACTGAGAATGAATTCAATAAATTTTATTGTTATTGATGAAGTTGATGTGAGCTTATTAGGACATGAATCAAAGCAGGTATTGTCAGGTTAACTTTTATTACTTCTTTGACTCACAAGTCTTCTCTTAGGAACTTCATCGATTGCTATCGCGGCACCTTTCCAACACCTTTCTCGACCCTCATGAATTGGGTAAAATCTTTGAATTTATTGCGTGGAAATGTGAATTTATCTCTCTTTACAGATGATGAAAATCCACACACAAAGATTAAAGAGAATATTGTATTTCGAGATCATGCAAAGGATAAACGTGAAGTTGAAGCATATAAGAGCTCACGACAGACCGTGCTCTGTTCGGCTACTATCCCTCAGAGGTTAGGAAAAGGTTCTTCCTGTTTCTTTTTTTTAAAAAATTGATTTATTAGGAAATACTTTGCTGATCTTTGCTATCGTAATGGTTGGACTGAGACTGTTCCGGAGTTGATAAATGTATCTGAAGATCAATTAATCCATGATAGTGTTCAACATGAATTTATTCAATGTAAAATTGAAGAGAGGATTAGCTTAACAGCATATTTACTCAAGAAGGAGTTCATTCAGTCATCATCTTCAACGACACTGCCATCAACAGACGAGCAAGACTTCCCACAATGTATCGTTTTCATTGACAATGAGCAATATGCTGAATCCTATAAAAAGTTTTTACTTAAGTCGTTTCCTTTACCTTTTCAAGAGAAATCTTTTATCACGACACTTACAAGTGAAATGAATATTGATGAACGAAGAATTGCATTAGAAACTTTCCGACAAGGGAAAAGTCGTATTTTGCTTTGTTCTGATATTGCTAGTCGGGGCATTGATATTCCTAATACACGATTAGTCATTCAAATGGCATTACCGTTAACTGCTGATCAATATCTACATCGTGCTGGAAGGACAGGTCGCCTTGGTAGACCTGGGAAGGTGATTGTCCTATCGCAACCAGAAGAAGACTTTGTGATCCAGCGATTCTCGAATGCTTTAGGCATCAAGATGATACAACGAAAGCTTCAAGCTCGTCAGCAAGTTGGAAGCTGAGAGTATAACCCAAATGTTAGTTACAATTAATGGAAATGATGCTTCTGCTTTAAGTTAGGTTCTATAGAAACAATTTTATTCGTGCCATTAGATATTTTTGGATGTAAATCAAAGTCGATGTTTGTGTTTCTAATTAAACTCCTATGGAACTTCCATAACATATAGGTTAATTTTTTTTAATGTAGTTACCAAAAGAGATCAATCTACATTCAGAGCAAACATTTATATTCCTTGCTGAACATTACTATCTGTGGAAGGAGTTGGGTTAGGTGAGGCAGTATTGTCTATTGAGGTTGGGGTTGGCTTAGGCTCTATCGTCTCTATCAATACATTATGATTAGAATAGACACAAATATCCGCTGCTATCTTCATTGAACGCTTTACTATCTCATCAGCTTCTAATGGTTGATCAATTAAAGCTAAAGCTGCAGATAACGCAAACTTTCCCCCAGAGCCAATAGCTATAAAGATTGAGAAAGGGACGTGGGAAAACTCGAATCACTTACCTATAACACCAGTTTCAGGTTCTAACACATCTCCATTACCTGTTAACTCAAAGGTATGATTAAGATCAGCTACAACCATCGATGCTTCAAGGTGTCGAAGGTACTTATCCGTTCGCCAAGCTTTAGCTAAATCGACACAAGCTCGCATTAATTGACCTGGATGCTCTTCCAACTTCTTCTCTAATCTTTCTAGTAATGTCAAAGCATCTGCAGTTGATCCAGCAAACCCAATCACAATATCTCCTGGCAACCTTCTGACCTTGCGTGCAGTATTTTTCACAACTGTCGAACCTTGAGAGACTTGTCCATCGCCTGCCAGAACCACTTTACCGTTCTTACGAACACAGAGAATAGTCGTATTTCTCTGAACCGTAAGGTTGATTGGAAGAGATCTATTGGTGAATGATCGAAGATGGCGAAACATGACTTGATAGTTGTGAAGAAAGATGAAGAAAAAACACACTTTAGAGAAAAAGCGCTTTTGAGAAGCTATTTTCTTTATTTTACATGACATGAGTCAAGTCAAGTTTTATAAGTGTCATGCATGACTCATAAGTAGGCAGACATTAAGTAAAAAAAGCTATTCTTAAAGAAAAGGTAGGGAAACAGAAAGATGTTCATCGAAGCTCTCGGAAGCAAATGCCATCAGAAGAAGTACCCAAAATCTCCCGCCATTCTTGCAAACTTTTTTCATTCTCATCTAGCATAGGCTCGTTAGCAAACGACAGGAAATCGCTATCATCCTCTTCATCATCACGGTTACGACCAGAAAATTCAGAATGGCTATCCCCCACTGAACCAAGATCAGTACTATTGCATTCATTGTGAAAGTTGATAAAGCTCCGATAGCCCTCCATCAGATCAGCTCGATGCATCTTCTGAGGGACGAACTCATCCTTCACTAATAAGCGAGATGTTGATGGTTGTCTTTCTTCAAAAGTGACAGGATCGTTGTCATTCATCATTTCCAATAACTCAGGATGAAGAATCAAGAGAAAAGGCTCTGATTCTGTCGTATAAGTGCTCACAATTAAGGTTGATGAGATATTAACTGCTTTATGAATCCTATCACAGAGCTGTTGAGAGGTAAAAGGTTTCGGTAAGACAAAGACAGGATGATGGGAAATACAAACATAACCATCTTCATATTTCGGATCAGTCAGAAGGATAATTGGTATATAAATGTTTAAATCATATAATATCTGTGAGAAGGAAAGAGAATTCAAGAATTTCATTTCTTTTTGAATTATTAATACATCATAGGAATGAAATTGCACACACTCTAACCCAGCAAAGGCATCTCGTACAACTGTAAAACAACAAGAAAATGGTAAAAACTCTTTTGCGGATTGATATAAGATCTCTGCGCTATATTTCTCTTCAATTCCTTCTTGAATGTATAAAACATTACAAGGCATGATATGATATCGGAAAGCTGATACTTAACCAAAAAGTTGAAATAATAATAAAATGTGCTTTCTCCTCTTCATTTCCAATGAAACTCAACTAACAATTAGGAAGAGAAAAGAGAAAAACATCAATCAATTGACAAAACTTTTGGAAATGTCTTAGGTCTTTTGAACAACCGATAACAAAGTCGGTAATTGCCGAAATCGAAATCTCGCCGAACAAGAGCAATCTTACATTACAAACTATTTTTCTCTCATTTTATATGATATTTAACGAGTTCTATTTGCTAGAGAACATATATTAGATATAATTCTAAACTTCACAATTCCAAAATTATTGTATACTTTACTGATATACAAAAAGTGAATTTTCACCAATTAAAGAGCTAACTTTTCCGCAATAATCACAGCGTTTAGAGCAGCACCTCTCAACAACTACAATATTAGATATTTTTATGAATAAAACTATCAAATGGAGACGATAGATAAATCAACTTACCTGATCACCGCAAACAAATATATCTAATCCATAATCCCCAAATACATCATTATTACGAATACGACCAACTTCAATATCCCATTCACGTGTAGCAGTTAATGGCATAGGGTATTTCTTATTACTTGGATCATCGACAACCTTCACTCCAGGAGCATTTTTCAACAATTCTCTGACATCATCAGCATTTACTTTCTCTTCTAATTCCAGTGTAATTGCTTCAGCATGAGCACGTAAAGTAGGAATACGAACAGCTGTGCAACTAACTCGAACGTTAGGATCATTTAAGATCTTTTTCGTCTCCCAGACTACTTTCATCTCTTCTTTGGTATATTGATTGGATTGAAACACATCAATCTGAGGAATGAGATTGTATGGTAATGGATAAGCAAATATTTTATTTTCTATCTTCTTTCCTTCAACGGTGGCTTTAATTCCATCAACAAGTTCTTGCATACCAGGAGCGCCTGCTCCACTGGCTGCTTGATAGGTGCTAATAATTGCCTTCTTGATCTTGTATCTCTTATGGATAGGGAACAAAGCCATCAAAGCAATAGCAGTGGTGCAGTTAGGGTTTGCGATGAGCTTTTTACCTTTACCAGTGGAGGCATTGATCTCGGGAATGATTAAAGGCACATCATCACGATAGCGGAAAGCGGAGGAATTATCAATCACGAGAACACCAGCATTGCTTAACTTCTCACCCCATTCTAGAGAAAAGTCACCGCCGACAGCAAGCAAAACAATGTCAAGCTGGGATGCAACATCGAAGGTGAAAGGTTCAAGCTCTAATTTACCATATACTGAGCTTTCAATGACCTTTCCGGCAGATTTTTCAGAAGCAAAAAGCTTAATTGCACTTGCAGGAAAATTTCTCTTCTCTAAGACACCTAAAATTTCTTCACCAACAGCACCCGTCGCACCAACGATACCGATCTTTAATTTTTGGGCAGCCATTTCCAAAACAGTCTTTTGCGAATGAACTGTTGAGATCTTTGGAGCCCTCATTGATCGTAAATGAAAGGCATCAACTACTGCTAATGCAATAGCAAGAAGAAGAAGAAGTGGAAGAACAGTCATTCTCAGACGAAGAGAGCGAAGTGATGATTGATTGATGGTTGCTTGTTTATTGGGGAAGTGAAGAAAACGAAGTGAAGAGAAAGGCAGGAAATCCTTGAAAGATTTCTGGAATTATTGTGGAAAAATGAGGGAAATTATTTTTCAATTTATACGTTACTTTTATCGTCTTTTGTTTAGTTTGATTCAATTATCACGATAAGGAATAAGGAAGAGGGAGAATGTCAGATTTTGGTTATGTCAGTAGTGTAGTAGCATCCTATTGGATTGTATCCATTTCGATGGTCTATCTGAACAAGGTGCTACTATCAAATGAAGAAGCTAGTATTCCTGCACCAATATTCGTCACATGGTATACACTTTCTGAGTCTATGCACTAAATATTCACAAAACTATTTATCATTCTCAAGGTTTCAATGCTTTGTTACATGTCTCGTTTGCATTGCATTAGGCAATATCGGAGAAATGTCTCGAAAGAACGGATTGAAGTACACCTTCTTTGAGGAATTCCCACTCGTTCGATACAGACCAATCGCAGGGATTGCTGTCCTACCTCTATCAATTGTGTTCGTTGGAATGATTGCTTTCAATAATTTATGCCTTCAGTATGTGGAAGTTTCCTTCTGTAAGTTTTCTCATACACTATTTCTTTATAGCTAATTTCATCCCTTACACGAATAGATAATGTTGCAAGATGTTTATCTTTAGTGTTCAATGTAATATTTACCTATTTCCTTCTTGGCAAAACAACAACCTTCTCAACTTGTGGAACCTTACTTGTTGTGATTTTAGGTTTCATCTTAGGTATTAATGGTGAAATTAATTTTTCTCTCTTTGGTACAGCCTCTGGTGTTGTTTCTTCAGTTTTTGTTTCATTAAATTCAATTTATACTTCAAAAGTTTTACCTAGAGTTGATAATGATAAATCTTTATTATTATATTATAATAATTTTAATGCTTGTCTTTTATTTATACCTTTAGTCGCTTTCTTAGAATATCAGGTAAAATGAATTTATCGATTGATGAATATTCAAACAATAATTTCCTTTTGTATCTGTTTAATAGATATTGGTCGATAACAAAGATAAATTCTTCTCGTGGTATTTTTGGATTTCGATGACAATCAGTGGTATTATGGGATATGGTATAGGTTTGGTTACTGTACTCCAAGTTAAGGCAACGAGCCCTCTTACACATAATATCTCGGGAACAGCCAAAGCTGCGGTACAGGTAACTGATTTGATCATAAAGCCATGCTCAGCTGATGTCTGAAACCTTTTTTGCTCTTTAGAGTTTAATGGCTTTCTATATTTGGGGTAATGAAGCAACTGTCAAGGGAATCGTTGGACTTTTGTTAGTAGTTTTTGGCTCTGGATTGTATACATGGGTTCAAATGAATGCACCTGTAGGTGATAAAAAATAAATCACGTCAATATCAACATATTTCATCTATTTGATAAATAAACTGACTTAATTCTTCCTTCATGGGTGAAAACGTATGTCAAACAAGGACCTCATGTAGCTACTGAAGAAGGAACGAGTTGAGTGGCTTTTCCATCGCGAAAAAAAAAGACAATTGTAATTTGGCTGTCAACATGCTTGTCTCTATTCTCATGGTTATTTATTAACATGAACGTAAATAAATAGCTCTCTGATATTGGAATATCATATGCATGTTATTGATCTAATGCGACTATCAATACAACTGTGTGAAATCATTGTAATGTAAGAAACCGAATACTCGTATTCGACTTGTGAAAAAAATTCTATAGAATAAAAATAAGGAATAGTTGAATCCATCAAAAACAAAAAAGGGGGAAATTCACACTCATCTACATACACTAAACTATAGATTGGCTAAATCCTGACCGAACTATTACAACAAAATTGGTGATTCAACTTCTATATCCAACTAATTATTGATATAGAAGTCATCTTTACGCAGCCACTCAACGTCATCACTCCCTGCATATAATTGGATGGTGAAGAGATAATGAAGAAAACATCTTAATGTGACAGAGCAACACAGATCAAACCCGCGACCGTGATTGCAAAGGCGGTACCTAAGAAAGCGAAGTTTCGAGTACCTGCAATCTCCTTAAACAAAAAAAATACTCCACAAACATCCAACGAAACCTGGTCCACTGGAAGTAATTGGGAAGGTTACAGCAAAGCCTAAAGAACCATTTGCGTAGAACCAGCAAGCTTGAGCAATTCCCCAAAGAACACCAGAGATAGTACCGGGAATCATCACATCACCTGGAATATATGGTCTCTCGCCTTTATATCCTTTGTAAAGACAGTACAGCATTGTATAAAACCAAGAGGAGAGGAGGATGCCAGTATAATGCGAAAATACATAGTTTAAAGGATCGTCATTTCCATTATAATCGTGGTCATTCACATACTGGGAGGGGTTAAAAGCATTCCCAAATAACAATCCAGCGATTGAAGCAAAAACTAATCCTAAAATTCGTTTTGATTGATCTGTCCAACCATCAAAGAAATCAGCCTCCGTATCATGAGCGGTTTTAATTTTCATTGGTCTTGAAACAAGTTCTACATCAGTATCATCCACAACAGCCACTAATGGACTGCTAATTGAATGCTGCTGATTATCAAGAGTATCATTCTCATTTTTACTCAATTTATCATAGGTGACCTTCTGGCTGTCAATACTTGTATCAATAGTCTTCACTTGTAAAAATACGATTAAACCAACTAATACAATTAAAATACCAACGATGTTTAACGTTTTGTCACTAATTTCTTGTTTCTTTAATCCAAATAATCCAAAAAATCCACTCGCCCAGCCCATCACCATACTTACACTTCCCCACACTAACAATCCCATACCCATACCAATCAAACGAATTGCCACAGGGCACAACATGTTACCAGTTGTCCATAGAACACCACCAAGTAAAGCTAAGCCATGAATTGGCGGGAAATCTTGAATTAAAAGGACAGGAATTGCAGTCATGAAGATTCCATTACACATAATAAATTGGAAGAAAACTCCATCACCAATCTTAATTCGCTTCAACGGAACGAAATTCGAACCAAAGCAAATGACAGAAGTAAACACGCCTAAATATCCTAACCCACTCATTCTCAATTGTAATCAAAGGAATCTTTCAAGTCAAGCTAACAGAAACAAATTGAATGGTTTACTTGAAGTAATAAACACTTTTCCCTTTTTGAAAAAAGTACTTCTTCAACATTCTTCTTCGTAAATTGACGTTACAGGTGGGATGTTCAAGATTCCGAAATCTCGAAACTTCGAATGATCTTCATTAACATTTTTATTTGAGAGTTGATTGGGGTCTCTTTCTAACGCATAAATAGACGAACTATTAGCATTCTTTCAGTCTATTATTAGTCATGGCATCCTCATCACCTCTTTTAGAAGAATCTGAACAATTGAATCCAAAAAAATCAACCGTAAATCGTTGGACAAATCTATTTTATTCAACAATATTAGGAAAAGATGAATTAACAATATCTATTGAAAAAGTTGGTAGTAGTGCACCAAATAAAGTAAAGGATAAACATTTACAATATTTAGTACAACGTGTAAATGAAAATCCGGTCATATTTGATGATATATTATTAAAATTTAGTGCAACTATTAATTGGTCAAGTTCTACAATATCCTCCTGTAAGATTATGATGGCAATACATGAAATTATACGTTATAATCGTTTATATATTAATAGATTTGATTATTCTATTATTTTTCTAAGTGAAATGGCAAGTCATTGGAAAATACAAGAGAATTATTTCCTTGAACGTTATGCTGCATCTATCATGAATTTATCACAATTATTAACTGAATATCATTTATTATGTAATATAATATTTGAAAATGGTTTTTATTATTCTGCGAAATTAAGATTATCGAATTATTCTACTGATGAATTAATATCATTTATTTCAAGATTATTATCCTATCAAAATATATTAATATTAGCAACCATACGACAATCTGGTAGAATTAAAGATATTGAAAGAATAACATATAATGATGCTTTATGGGTAATTATTGAGGAAAGTAAAAAAATTCTACCAATAATTGAATATTTGATTAATTATGTGGAAGAAAGGTTAAATGATGGTTTCTTATTAGATGGTGGTAGTAGTCTAGCTTCACTAAGAGAACAAAGGGAAGTACAAGAAAGGACGATACAAGATTTGGAAGGAAAGCTAAACTCGTGATTTCATGTTCGGGGTTGGGATAGTGTATAGGAATAGGATTTGGGATAGAACTAGTTATTAAAGGTTGTGAGGACTTGTGTGTACGGTAACTTACTTAGAGGAAGTGAAAGACAAATAACCTCACACAATTTTGAAAGAAATCAACATTGTTAGAGTGAAAAGTATCGTGTTATTATATTCTTTGTAATAACTTCTGAACAAAAGCAAATAGATTTTTCATCTCCACCGATTGTAACATATTCAAAGTATTAATCGATAAAGACAGAAAAGAGAGGGTGATAAGAGTAAATCTCACCAATCTGTTTCATGTTGATCGTAATGGCTATTATCCCTTGCATCATTAAAGGTATCGGTTGCAGTAGCTGTCACCTGGACACCAAACGGATCTTAGCAAGATAAAATACTTTAACTTTATATTAATGTCTTTGTGTATCTCTCATCATTCCAGCCAAGGCAATGATAACACAGCATCTATCACAAAGTAATAATAAAAACTACAAAACTAAAACAAATTCTCATGGTTTATTCATCCTATGATGGTATCTTATTCTTCCTTCAATGACAGTTATTTTTGGGCTGTTTTCTGTCAATAATTAATGTTCGATGAAAGCTAGAATGACGTATGTAATGAAAAACAAAGAAAAACAAATCAACTGACCAGATCAACAAGTAAGAAAAAACAAACAACAAGAAAAATAATTAAGAAAAACGAATGAAAAGAATAATAACGTGTCAAATAACTTTCTAATTCACGATTCGATGATCACTGAATTTAAGATTTGCTAATAAAAGAAGAAACGTGACAGCATAAAGTAACTGAAATGTGTCTTTCTTGGAATAATAATAGATTGGTCTGTGTAGCTAGTCAAAATTTCTCGACAATCTTTCCTCAACTCAAAAGACTATAATTCAGAAACTCTCTTGAACTTCAAAACATGTGAATCCATTCACAGTACAACAACAGTGCTAAGCCTGCACTTCTATTCCTACATTCTCAACAGGGCGAGAGATATTTTCCTTGGATGTCTGAGAGAAGACAGGAGGATCGACCGAGGATGTGGTCGGAGAAAAAGTTTCTTTCTTTTTAGCCTTTGTATCTATAACCGTTCGAAAATTAAAATAAATTAAATGCAATGATGAGATGCACTCACCTTTACTTGCAGAATCCCCACTGAGATGAGAGGCATGAGAAATTGGAGCAACTTTATTATTCTTTAAACGTGTTTTACGTGTTTGACGATTAGCGTTGATCAAATAAGCTCTAAACATCATCTTTTTCTCTTCCTCAGAGAATTTTTGATTCTTGACAAGATAAGCCCAAAAGAAAATCGTTACTACGATTAAATAACCTGCAAAAAAAGCTAAAAACATTGGATCAATAGATGAATAACCAGTTAAACCAATAGCTGAACTAAGATAATTTACAATCCCATAAATAGCAGCTAAATCACCTAATGGATTCACAAAACTTCGTGACATCGTCGAAAATTTACGACGAAATACCATATAAGCGATTAAACAAGCAACACAAATATAAAGTGTCGCAATTATGGACATTGCTCGCACTTGAATCAAATATTGTGGATAATAGAAGGAGAAAATATTCAATCCTGCTCCTCCAATCGCAGCTAAAGTATAGCAAAGATATGGTGTATCCACCCCAGGTATCGTTTTATCTAAGAAGGAAGGTAATAACCCTGACTTGGTGATGGCGAATAATTGCTTCCCAGAACAATAAAACAAACCAAAGATTACTCCAAATAGACAAGGAACATTAATCCACTTTGCTGAACTGATATCAATACTAAAAATTCGTGCAAACCCATATTTTAAAGGTAAATCTGCGGTTGCCAACACCGTCGCTCCTGGCTCTTGAGAGACAGCAGATAGACTGACGAAAACAGAAAAGAGAATGAAGATCGTACAAGTGATCAACATCATCCTTGGCACTTGCTCTCTAGGGTCTTTCATGTATTCGCTGAGTAAAGGGAAATATTGAATACCACTATACTGAGTACCAGCGGCTAATCTTCCTCCCATCGCACTCGCCCACGTCATATCGGTGAAAGGACCTGCGTAATGTGAATAGCTAACTACGTCATTGTTCACTTCACCAATAGTCCCAAGCATGTAAATTACTAAAACGGTGAAAGTAAAGAACCCAATCATGCTTGTTAGGACAAAGACAGGCTTTCCTCCTATCAAGCTCATGCACAAACAAAAGCCATAAACACAGCAAATCAAGACAGGACTCAAACTCTCTGAAACATAACCTAAAGATTGGGGAATCTTGATTAGCGCTTGAACTTTAACCACTATATACGTAGTGCAGTACACGAACTCACAACAGGCGACAAGAAAACCATTGAAAGGGCCAAGGGCAGCGCGAACAAACCCAAAAATCCCCCCTGAGAAAGGTAAAGCTGAAGACATCTCTCCCATACAAAGACAAAGGCAGACATAACCAGAACCTGCCCACAGCAAATTGAACAGTAGAGTGTAATATCCATAAGTGAGACCAGCGTTCCAGCTCCCATTACGATTCCCGAGCATCATTGAAAATCCTGAATCACATGTCAAATATGCAGAGAATTGCTCAAGGGGCACGACTTACCGAACAAGATGAATTCAACCTCAGAAAGTCTCTCGATCTTCAACTTCTTCAACGCCAACACCAAAGGCGAGGAAGTAGGGGACGTGGTCATCGCTTCTGTCTTTTCTGAAGCACTCATTCTGAGGAGAATAGAATAAAAATTGAACCAATTCGTTGAAACCAAGAGAAGTTGACGTGTCACTAGCACTGCCTGTTTATTGTTCCTCTGCCTTTTTCCTTGAATGTCAACATCAACCGCCGTTCGCCTCTTTGCAACACCTACTACGCCGTAAAATTTAGAAAACGTTCGACTTATATTATTGCTTTAAAATACGTTACATCTAGTCTTCTTTTGCATCAATCAAAAAAGAGCGAAAAAATGTTATCACAAAAGAATGCTCGTCTTGTGATTGCACTGCTAATAGTTTTAGCAGTTTTGTGTCTTTGTGTGTCTTCTGCATCTTCATCGATCAGTTCCAATGCTCCAATCCCACAATTGAATAAGAAAGGGAAAGGTCTTTTCACTGGCAATTCTTTGATAAATCGATTAGTTCGAGAAGCAAAAATATCCTTCTGCTCTGAGCTGGAAGGCCTAACTTTACAGGTAAGTATTCATAATCTTACAAGCACCCATAATGTTAACTTCAACTTCGCAGCTTACTCGACCTTCTAATGCTGAAATCCCATTAACTCAAATACAAGATTTCATCACTTTTATCAATCATGAATACGAGAATCCTGATGTTCTGATATCTTCACTGATAAAGCTATCACGAAAGTTTGCTGAGAGTAATATTTTTACACAGTTAAAGACCTGTTACATCCTCCACTACGTCATGGATCAGATCGACAGTAAAGCGAAATTAGAATGGTCAAAAGCAATCCATTCGATGAGAAGTGAATTAGATGAAAAGTTAGGTCGATATTATTTTAGTTTAGAGAATATCTCTGAAGCAATGATTTCAGCAACGACTGTGATGGAGTTAGAGGCAGTAGACTTCACTCGCTCTTATGCTCAATATGTCTTCAAATACATTGAATATCAACAGAAAAGAATCCTTGCTTCATCTTCCACAAAGAACTCAAACAAAAAAGTTTCAACCACTTCCTCTTCCTCCATCGCTGATATTAAGAGTTTAACAGCGATCGTTGAACTCGCAGAGAAAAATATGAAGTTATTAGAAACGAACAACAAATTGCAAGAATTAAATCAGAAGGTAGATAGTGAGATTATGGAACAAATATTTGATCATCTATTACAGAATCAAGTGCAACTCCTTCAAGATCTTATTGTTATCTATGAGAACAATGCTAACTTAGATAGTCATTTAGATAGTGAAATCATTCAACTTATTCAATTCTATCAACCAAGCTTTTCCAAGATAGAGAGAATTACTCTACCTGATCCAGTCGTCTCAGTGGATACTCCTGTTTCAGAGTCTCGCAATAGCGATAAGGGCAATGATCAACCGATTGACATTTCTTTAAAGAAAGCAAGTGAAGAATCTGTAACAGAGAATCAAGATGAATTGAGGAATTTAGAAGAGAAAACATCTTCTGCTGCTTCTTCTTCCAATAACAAACCGAGTAAGAATGAAGAAAAGGAGAAGCAAACAATCAAGAAATCTGAAGCTAAATCTGAGTTAAACGAAGTTAATAAGAAGGGAAAGGGAGGAATACCCTCAGGACTTCAGAAATCACTCAGTAAATCTATTGGAATTACTCCAACTCGGTTGCCATCAGGACCACAATCAAATTCTAATGATAATTTGAAAGAGAATAAAGAAGCCCCACAAACTCCAAAGAAAGTGAATGAGGTCAAGTCAGCTCCTTCTCCTGGCAAGGCGTCTCCAACTTCGGACCGAAAAAGGAACGATTCACAAGAAAAGAAAGTTCAATCAAAGAAGGTGGAACCGGAAAAATCTAAGGACATCAAGGCATCAGCTCCAAAGAAATCTGGTGTTAGTAAGAAAAAGTAGTGAGTACAATGGTCTAGCATGAATTGTTTTTTTCAAAGTTTAACTTCAAATCCATTCATCAAAAGAAAGCAAAAGACAAAGAAACAAAAATAACTATTACACTATGAACGTCATTCTGACATACTCTCATCAACTATCAACAAGTCTCTTTTTAGAATCCGATGGTTGGGAACTGTCTGGCAAAAGCAACAACATCCTTTTGTAATTGGACAAGTTCTGGGAAATCATTAGCACCTTTCTCTAATGCTGCCTTGAAATCTTTCACCTTAGGACCGGTCTTAGACTTAATTTGTTGTGTAATATTCACCGCACGATCAAAGAACTCGGCAACTTGAACGAAATCTTCTTCAGTAAATCCACGAGATGTAAGAGCAGGTGTACCAATACGAATACCGCCTGGTGTCATTGCACTAACATCACCAGGAATAGTATTCTTATTGGCAGCAATATTAGCTAATTCAAGAACTCTTTCAACACGTGCACCATCTAAATCACGTGATTTCTTAAGATTGATAAGAACTAAATGATTATCGGTACCACCACCAACTAATACATATCCCTTCTTCTTTAAGACTTCAGCAAAATGCTTAGAATTCTTTACTACTTGTTCTTGGTATGCTTTGTATTCAGGGGATTGTGCTTGCTTAAGAGCTGTAGCTAAAGCAGAGATGGTATGGTTATGAGGACCTCCTTGAGCGCCAGGGAAGACAGCAAAGTTAATCTTAGACTCTAAGTCATAATAGATCTTTTCTCCCTTCTTATTCTCACCACGGACACCCTTACGATAGAAGATCATAGCTCCACGTGGACCACGTAAAGACTTGTGGGTTGTGGTGGTAACAATATCGGAATGATCGAAAGGAGATGGGATGACGCCAGCAGAGACTAAACCACTGATATGAGCCATATCAGATAATAAATATGAGTTATTTAAGTCAGCAATCTTTCGCATACGAGCATAGTCGATAAGACGAGCATAGGCAGAAGCACCAGCGACGATCAGCTTTGGACGATATAAACGAGCATTCTCCTCCATACGATCATAGTCGATCAGGCCAGTACTCTCATCGAGACGGTATGGGAAAGTCTCGAAGAAGACTGAGACTGAAGAAATCTTCTTAGTATCAGTTTGGTAACCGTGGGATAAGTGACCACCGTGAGGAAGATCCAAAGCCATGATGCGGTCATGAGGGTTCAAGACAGCAGAATAAGCTTGGAAGTTGGCAGGAGAACCCGATAATGATTGAACATTAACACCCCATTTTTCGTGGTCAAGGTTGAAGGCATCTAATGCACGCTTCTGGCAGAGAACTTCAGCTTTATCGATGTTTTCATTACCACCATAGTAACGAGCAGCAGGATAACCCTCGGAGTATTTGTTGCTCATCACAGATCCTAAAGCATCAAAAACACTCTTAGAAGTAAAGTTCTCGGAGGCAATCAAGACTAAAGAGTCTCTTTGACGGTCTTTCTCCTTTTCGATGATGTTATAAAGCTCAGGATCAGTTTCCTTCAAAGGAAGATTTAAAGCATTAGCCCACTATAGAAACGCGAAGAAACATTCAAACTATTTGTAAATTTTGTTAGGTAGTCATCAATTTACCTTTAAAGTCTCAGCATTCGACATAAATGCCTTTGGTTGAACAAGAACTCTACTTGCATTAGTAACTCTTCTAACCAATTGATTCACGAACATTCTTCAATCTATTTCACCAACCACACAATCCTTCACATTTAAAAACATAAATTCAACAACTCCTATCCTTACCTGTCTGTCTATTTGCTGTAGGATCGTGTTGGAAGATCTTCTGATAATTTGATGGATTTGTGCACCAGCTGGGCTTCTCTCTGCCCTCAACTACAAATACAACAACCCAATGCCCATAGCACAATTCATTAATTCAGAATAAAGGAATTGTGTTACTTCCATCCACCATTTATTTTTCTCATTCACATAATAAAGTGATTGGATTAGAGTCAAATTAGAGCAAAATGGTGTTCACTTTAGGCGTTCCTTCAAGTTCTGGTGCTCAATCTAGAGCCCTTGCTACGATTCCTCGTAGTGCTGTGACTGCAGAGGTTGAAATTCTTCCTGTTGGTCGTCAAGCCTTGTTCCTTCTTGGAGGTAAAACCAAGGTTGCTGAGGGCAAGAAGACTGGTGGTAGTGAGTTCCCTGAGGATAAGATTAACATTCCAGTCGGAATTAACCCAGAGAACTTGCACAAGTATAACTTCTATGACATTTTAGGCTTTGCAGGTGAATGGGGTGCCGCTGCTGACATCGAAGCCATTCGTAAAGCGTACCACAAGGCTGTCTTACTCTACCATCCTGATAAAGCACAATTCAAAACCCAAGATGGTAAAGAAGATCGTACCGTCTTTTTAAAGATTCAAGAAGCTTTCAATGTCTTAAGTAATGATGATAAACGTCGTGCATACGATTCACAATTACCATTCGATGAATCCATCCCATCTGAGGAAAAGATTACTAAAGGATTAGCTAAAGGTCCACATAAATTTTTCAAATTATTTGCACCAGTATTTCAACGTAATGCACGCTTCGCTGTTAAGAAACCTGTACCTGACTTAGGTGATATGGAGACACCATTAAATGAGGTCTTTAAATTTTATGAATATTGGGTAAAATTTGAATCTTGGCGTGATTTTACCGGTGTTGGTGCAGAGCATAAACCAGATGAAGCTACATCTCGTGAAGAAAAGCGTTGGATGATGAAAGAAAATGAAAAAATTTCTAAAAAATTAAAAAAGAAAGAAATGGAAAGATTAATTTTACTTGTTACTTTAGCAGAGAAATATGATCCACGTATTACTGCTGATAAAGAACGTCGTAGATCTGCAAAAGAAGCAGAGAAACAAGCAAAAGAAGATATTATTCGTAAGAAAGCTGAAGAAGAAGCTGCTGCTAAAGCATGGGCTGAACAACAAGAAGCTGAAGAAAAGGAAAGAAATGCTGCTAATAAATTAGATAAAGAGAAATTAAAGAAAGCACAAAGTAAACAAAGAAATATTCTTCGTAAGTTATTAAGATTCTCTGCTGAATTAGGACGCACTGATGGTGGTGCTGGTGGTGAATATGGTATTCTTTCTACCCCTGATGTTGAATTATTATGTGCTCATTGCAAACTTGAAGATCTTACTGAACTTAACAATGCTATGGGTGGTGAGCCTGCTTCTAAGGATGTCGCCCTTGTCCAAGCTGCTGGCTTTGATGCAGTTATTGCTAAGGTAGAGGCTGTCAAGGCATTAGAGGCACAAGCCAAGGAAGACGAAATCATTGAACGTGAGGCTAGAAAGCGTGAAGCTGAGGATAAGGCTGCAGCTGATAAGAAGAAATCTGGTGGTAAGGGTGGTGATGCCCCTGCCGCTGAGAGAGAGTGGACTAGAGACGAATTGTCCATGTTATCCAAATCAGTGGCTAGATACCCTGCTGGTTCTCCTAACCGTTGGCAATCTATCACCAACTATATGAATGTTCAAGTAAAGCCTGTTGTCTCTTATACTCAAGATGAATTGCTTCGAACTGCTTTCAAACTAGCTCATAGTCCTTCTGATATTAAGAGAGCTTCCACCTAAACTATAAATATCTCTACACAGTTTTGATTGAATGAATGAGTTTTTGATTGATGAGGGATCGATCGATTGATAGAATCGAGTCTCATGAGTCTGAAATGAGAAAGAAACTAAAAGCAAAGGAAAAGGAAATAATAAGTTTTTATTGATATCCCCTTCGCTAGACAAATTTCAAAAAAAAAAATCAAATATAAATCTAAAAGAAAAAAACCTAAGAAAAACCATCAAGTCATGTCATGTCATAATCTTTCTTTCATCTGTGCAAGTCATTAGAGTACTACTGTCAACTAATAGATGGAACAAGGAAGATAGTACATACTATCATGAAAGAGTTTTAAGTCAAAGTCTTCACGTAGTTGACAGGGAATAATCCTTCCTTGCCATGGCATCTTCCTTTCCACCAACCATCATCACTAGTTTCGACCACTTCTACCTTATCACCTGCTTTGAAGTTTAACTCGTCGTCTGCTTCAGCCTATCAATACAGTGTAAGGTTGTCATAGCTCCATAAGATACATAGAACACTTACATCGTGGTCATACAAAGCTTCCACCATGACTTTAGGCTTGTTAGAAGCAGCTGGAGGAGGTGGAGGAGGAGCTCTGTTCGCAATAGAGGCTGGAGGAGGATTGGCAGGAGGGACTTCGTCATCCACTGTGAAAGCACTGCCAGTGGCAGCGAAAGGGTTAGAATCACCCTTACTCGCAGAAGTAGTTGGAGAAATAGTTGGTGCACTGGCTCTTCTTCCACCTCCGAAGGAGAATGTTTTGGTTAATCCAGTGGAGTTTGTCTTCTCTGCTGGAGGAGCTGAGGCTGTTGCACCAGTCTCATCCTTCTTGAAGTCTGATGGCACTGCTTTTCCAGTGAAAATCGCAACTCCCTTCTGGAACCCGGTTTTCTCCTTCTTCACAGGCACAGCTGCACCTCCCTGAGCGACAACGCCGTTAATCTTGTTTCTCACTTCTTGCACCTGGTCTTGAGGTAATAGAGAGATCACAGATTCTAATTCCTTCGCTGCACGAGCAAACAACTCAGCCTATCAATCAAAGAATACATTAAGACAGAAGGGAAATGAGTCATTCTCTTTACCTGAGTGACGACGACAGCGACAAGAAGATCATCCACGACACGATCATGTTGCTCACGAGCATTTAAAATCTCTTCTTTTGTTTTATTATTCTTTTCATGATATAATTCACGTGCATTATTTTCTTTATTGGTAAATTTTTGGATTTCAGCTTGATTCTCTGTCGCTGCTGGAGTGTTTCCTTTACCATTTTGCTCGTATTGTTCTTGCTTTTCCTTTAATCCTTTCACACGACGACGATAGGAGTCATAGTCAATCAGTTGAGTATTTCTCTCTTTCACCATGCTCTCAATCTCTGGTGTGATCTTAGCGATGGCATCCTTTAAAGGTTCTAGACCTTTCTCCAATGCAATCACCGCACAACTTGATCGATAGACATTATGGATCAGATCCATCTTCTCCTTATATCTGACAGCTGCATCTGTCGCGCTCAACGTAGAAGCCGGGCCAACCCAGTACTCAGGATTGGCATAGAGCTCATGAATACGAGATACTGAACCAGACAACTCAACTGCATCATTAAAGAAGTTTTTCTGTTGATTCAAAACAGCGTGTAGAGCAGCTCCACCTGAAGATAGTTAGCGCAAACTTACGATGATGGTAATCTAAGAGTGCTTACATTCATTAATATCTTGCATCATCGTCTGATATCGGGCATGATAGGTGTTGAACTCTTCATCTACCGTCTTTTCACTTGCACCAACTCCTTCTAGAACAGATTCCACCACACGGCGCTTGGCATCCTTCAAAGTTCTTATAATAGACAGAATAGAAAAAATAAGATCTTGATGAATTTCAAATCATTTCCTTCACTTACTTGAACATTTCTGATGAATATATATCCTATACAATAATGACAGAAGGAAAAGATAGTCTTAATTCGCGGTCGGATGAGTTAGTTCCTGGCAGAAGAGGTAATAAGGTTCCTCAGTGTTCTTCTTCTTTCTGCTCTAAAGAATCTGCAATTGGTCTGCGAAGTTAGGTATTTGGGAATCTGCGAACAGTTTAGCTTGCGCTCTCGCTACAACCATTGGTAGATCGGTTTCAAGCGAATGATGATAGAGTTATAACTATATCTATTGTTGTAACCAAGATGCTTCAAGCGGAAAGTCTAAATTCAAGCGCAGACAAAAAGCAAACTTCGTAAGTTGAAAGGCCAGCCAATCAACTGTCGGTTAAGAGTTTTCACTCTCACGTCGCAGTCAGACTTAAGAAATGCTTTAACATAAGTGCATTTCGTGAGAAGACAGCCTCCTTATTTGAGGCCTGCGTAGGCCAGGTTTAGGCGGCGTCAATTTTCGTGACCGCAAAACTATCGCAAAAATGCGACTGGTGCGAAAGTTACGGGACGGTGAATAAGAATGTAAATTGTTGTGAGATTGTGCTTAGTTAAGCTTTTGTGAAGGTATTAAGTACAAAGTACATAAATCGCAAAAGAAGAGAAAAAGTTTATTTCAGCTTCTTCTTTGGGCGAAGTTGGTTGGTATGACCACACTTCTTCTTTCGGCAGTTAGTGGCACGAGCTGGTAAACGAGCGTAGCATCTAGTAATAATAGACAATAACAATAACATTAGAAGGAGGACAAAGAAGGAATGGATGGAGGGAACCTACTTTCTGCAGATCATTCTCTCGCAGTTGAAAGTCTTGGCTAAGGCAGCAAGGGATGGGTCGAAAACACCTCCACGAAGTCTTAAGACTAAGTGAAGAGTGGATTCCTTCTGGATGTTGTAATCGGATAAAGTTCTTCCATCTTCTAATTGTTTACCAGCGAAGATTAAACGCTGCTGATCTGGTGGGATTCCTTCCTTGTCTTGGATCTTTTGCTTAACATTATCGATAGAATCGGATGGCTCGACCTCAAGGGTGATGGTCTTGCCCGTTAAGGTCTTGACGAAGATTTGCATTGTTTTATTTGATTTGCAAATCAACCTTCACAAAAACAATGTGAATTCCATCAATCACCACACGAACCAATGAAATATTGCACACGAAAACTCGAAAACTCGAATCTCCAAATACTCGCGATAAAGTAGGCTTTTCAATAATGAATGACTATTACTAACGAGAGTATCCAGGAAAAAGTTAATGATGGTTCGCAAACGAACGTGGTTGTCTGAAGGAAATCGAATCAATACGTTTTAAAGTTAAGTTTTCATTGTTGAAATCAAACTATGAAAAAAAAGGTATCATGAACGAGAATACACAAAACAAAAGATGAAGTACACACGTAAAGCTTAAACAAATAAGGTAAAGAAAACAGGTTAACACAACATATATAAAGTTTGGGGAAATAATTTGAATGTGAGGAATAGAGATGACAATTGAATAGAATAAGGTGAAACTGAAAAAGATACTACATCTTTCAAGTTCGCAAAATTGATTTTCTTCTATCTCCATCAACATTAGTAATTTTAATTTTAAATGTTTCATTTGCAATGTGAGCTTCTTTCATTTTATCCCACACTAATTTTCGATCCAATGTTCTATCAAGAGAAGTGAGGACAAATTTCTTGGTCAAACAAAGAAACAACTTACTTGAAGAGCATAAATGGTTTATACTTCAAATTGACTAATTTTTTATTGAATTTTTCATTGATAATTCGATTGAGATTATCATTTTGTCCTCTTAAAAGAGCCAGCGCGTGATGTTCTTGAAACGTCTATTAGTATAATTCAGCTCAAGTTTCCAAGTCTCATTAAAGAATACTTACTGCGTCCATCTCAATTCTTTTTCTTAACATAGTTCTTTGTCCGACATAATGCTCCTTTCTCTAAATATATAAACACTATTAAAACCAAAAGTATAAGAAGAAGGAAAAGGAAAATTACCGCTCGTTCAATAATCCATGTAATCGCTCTATTTCGAACTTCTAAAGGTAACATTAATTTATGAATGACTTCAACCTCATCTTCTTCAACTAAAACACCAGCCGTCTTTAACTGATTTACCATATTTTCAACTTTAGAATCAATTCTGGCCCAAAGTTGTGCTTGTTGTTTCATTTCGATAAATGCTTTATTTTCCATTTCAGTTAATTTTTTATCTGATGAGCGTTTAGCTACTTGTAATTCTTGTGTTTTCCGTCTTTTTAATTCTAATTTTTTCTTAATATATTGCATTTCATATTTTTCCCATAATTTATTTAATGCAATAATTTTAGCTTCTTTACATGCAAGAAAATCTTTCATCGAACGTTGAACTTTACGCACAGCATGTAAATATTTATGAACAACAATATTCATTTTATGATGTCCTTTATAATCTAAGAAAAACTGCTTTAATCGTCTTACTGCACGTCTTTTAAAATAAATACGTAAATAAAAACGAAATATTCCTTCAACTTTATCAAATGCATGAGCATAATTATAATGTACTTTTTTCCACATATGTTTACGATACCAACGATAAAAAGCATTGACAACAACTTTAGCATATTTTGCTACTTTATGAAATTCTTTTTGTCTTTCTAAACTTACCAAGAAACGTTGTTTTAATTTTATCATATAATTTGTAATTAATACACTTCTCAACCACATGACTTGTTTTTGTTTTAATTCTAAAATTGCTGCATAGCGTTCAGCACGTGTAAATTTCCATTGAATGGCTGCATCAATTTCTTTCACCCGTTCTTCACATTTTTCTTGTTTTTGTTTTATTGCTTTTTCTCTTTTTCTTGATCTTTGATCAGCTTTCGCTAAGATGAGTTCCACTGGATGCATACATCCAATAATATTGACTTGGGGCTCAACTATATGAAAACTACCTCTTGGTCTTTTACAATTCCAGCTGATGAGGGAAGGATCGAGCTCATCGATCGGCTGGATATAATCGGGTGGGGGTTTATTGTGTTTTGCACGTTTCTCGATTTGAACTAATAGTTCACGTTGAGTCAAACGACTCCCTTGAGAAAAGTCCGTTGCGAGAGAATCTTGTTGCGAATATAACGACCCATTCAGTGACCTCATGTCCCCGTCTCCTGCAGATCCAATCCGCGAGCGTGGTCGTATGAAACTTGATCTTGTTAAACTATCAGAATCATCAATATCAGAATCCTCAAGTTCTATTGCAAACGATCGTGTCACAACAGATTTCATTCGATCAGTGGAGACAGTCAACTCCTCCAAAGGTCGGAGAGTGCTGATGGATCGCAGTAACTTCCCAACATCTGACTTAGCCTTTTTGTTCTTTTTTAGTTTGATATTACTCTCTTTGGACATTTCAGTCAATAAAAACGCATCTCCAAGCCTAATAGGCAATAGATACAATAATAATTGGCGTTGAGGATGAAACTGCAAAAATCTCGAACTTTTGATAATTCCACTTTTTCAGGTACTGCGTAAATTTGCAAACAACATCAGAGATTATTAACTTTATTTACAATAAAAAAAAAGATCAGCTTGAACGTAAGGGGAAATTGCTAGAAGCTTAATCTATTATGTACTATTTCTGTAATGCATTCATCATCACACTCGCAAATAACCCTCCACTGCTTGAATTTGGAGAGTGGAAAGAAATATTCGAATTTCCTTCTCCTAAAACCTCGTTTCCTTCCTTGCGTATATCTGTAATAGGATTCCCCATATTTGACTCTTGGTTAAAGAGCTTCGTAAAATCAAGAGTAAACTCGTCATAAATTATCTTTCCTTGTATCGCATTCGCTCCCTCGTTCGGATTCGGATTCAACCTTGCCACAGCAGCATCAGGTTCGCGGGAAAAGGAAGGCCCTTCTTTCTGCTGGTTAGCCATGGTATTTTCTGAAAAGGCTGGAAGGATTAACTGCATCAAGTTTGTTGTATTCTCGCCTTGAATTATCACTTTTTCTGGAACTTGACTTGGAGGTAAAAGAGTGTTGCTTCCATTATTTTTCTGGTTATTAGATATTTTAGATTTCTTTTCACCCTTCGTGGGATGGATTTTTGGGTCGATAACAGTATTGTCCGAGACGTGCTTTCTTTTCTTCTTAGGTTTTGCCTCTAATTGATGAATGGGGCCTCGAATAGGCTGCTGCTGAAGCAAGGACGGAGGATAATGGAGCTGCTGGTTGTTGGTTCCAACTACTGCTTGGGGTCTCTGAAAGTTATCAACTGGATGAATGTTGTAGGCGGACGGAAGCTGCTGTGAATTTAATTGCGGGTATGCAGGCGAAGATGATGTTAAAGAATTCTGCAGAGCAAGCTCCGACGAAAGAAATAACGACGAAGCGGGATAATGAGGCTGATGAGAATAAACTGAAGGAAGGACAGCCGCTGAATTTAAAGTAGTTGATCCTGGAGGGCGTGATGCGACATTAAACGGACGCAAGCTTTGAAATTGGTCTTGGTCTCTCACTTTAACTTTATTTATTTGCTCTTCCTCATCTTGCTCATCCTCAGATGAATCAGGGAGAGTATCCTGTTCGAAATCTGAAACGTCATCCATAATACTGGTCCAATTTATTTGATTTTCTTGCGATGGTTGTAAATTAGAAATTTTCTCTTCTTGTGATTGGTTGGTTTCGTTAGAAATTGCACTGTGCTGCAATTTCTCTCTTTCATTCATTCCATCGGAATAGAAATTCAATTCTCTCAATTTCCGCAGGTGAAGACCTCCTTTCATCCACAACTCTTGTAATTGTTGGTAATTTTTACAATCATTGGCATCTTGAAGAAATGCTTTCACTTCGTTTGACATAATTGGTATATTATCATATATAATAACCATAGTTGGGTTTTTTAACAGAAATTTTCTTCTTTGAAGATTAAAGGCCCGATTCCAAACATTCTGATGAAAAATCCATCTACCAAGAGAAAAAATAAGATATTTGTATCACAAATAATATTTGATGGCAATTGTCACATACCTGTTTCGGACTTCAGCTGCAGATCGGTGGGAAAGAGCAAATAATGAAATTAAAGGATATTTTTCTCCGAATACTTGAAATGATCTCAATAAGCAAATATCCTCAAGCGAACTCCACTTATCTTCCTTCTTCCGATACGTTGAATTTACTACTGCATGGTTACCGCTACCTCCATTCGCCTGATACGGATTTTGTTGGGACGCCATTATCATTTTCGGATGAGCGGTATTAATATTAGTGGTTTGTTGATTCAACTTCGTTCTTTCGAGATAAAACTGATGTCTGGTAAGAGGAGAAAAAGGTTAAAGTCATAGTTTTAAAGCAAGGGTGGACGAATTACCTTTTAAAATCATTATTTTGGAAATGATTGGAGAACAAAGTTTTTTCATGATAATGGAATTGAAGTAGTTCCAACTTTTTAAAAGATAAATATTTCTTTTGAATTTTCACCCACGCAACTTCTGATCTCTGTTGTTGTTGCGGATGATGTTGTTGATGTGTCTCATCGGATGCTCCATACTCAATAATTCCTTTGAGTAAAAGATCGTCCTCTGCAGGAGTAAAGAACTTTCTTCCTTCAATTGTCATAGGGTTAAGAAGAGAGTAGTGACTTGATGATAAGGTTGTCGATAGAGATGAATTTTTCATGAGAAGATTTCCATATGAGAGGAAAGGATAATTAGATTTTGGAACTAAGCAATTCCAGTATTTCAATTCATAATCTTGGTATAGCCGCTTTATCGATTGTTCATAAAGCAAAAACTTGAATAACTTCAATTTGGGCTCTAATACTGCAATTAACTGTTGATTTAAGGTGGACGCGGTAGTGGGTGGGAACAAGAGGGAATTACTGTGTGCTCGAGACATGCTCAAATGATGAGCGTGGGAGTGGGAATTCAGTAATGAAGACGATCTAAATGGAAGTAATTCACTTGACACATCCTTCTTTTTCAAATCAATTTTCATCATAAATTCATGAATCTTAGACAAGATAGGAATATCAAAAATCGATGAAGTTCGATCATTTGTCATCTGACTTTGATTAACTAGACTGGATCTTGTCATGATTCTCCTCTGCTGTTGATTATTGATGCTAGGATTTGGTTGTGTACTCGATAAGCTCTTCATTGGTATAACTTGGCTTGTAAGAGAATTTGAAGAGGATGGTTGGGAAAGGAGAGGGAAATGATGAGATAGATGTTGAAGAGGATTTGTTTCAGGAGCAACTTCCATTAATATTTGCTGAAATTCATTTTCTTTCATGCTTTTTCCCGTTTTAATGAGATGCTGATTAGATGTAAGGTTAAAATGATTTTGAGGATCAGATGCGACAGTGGAAGCATTGATTGAAGAAGCAGAGATGTTTTTCAATAACTCTAAATTCATTTGAAATAAACGAGCCTTCTTCACAGCAGTATTCCTCAGATTGGACAAAATTAATAACTGTTGATAACATTTATCAAAGCATTCTGAATGATCTTCAGCTTGTAGCATAATTTGAATCAATAACTGAAGTGCCATCGACATTTGTCGTGCGACAATTTTCCTTATCGCTGAGAGAGGTAGGCCGTCCAAAAAAGTTTCGGGAAGTTTTTGACCGGTTATTAGTTGCTGAACTATATTCGAGATCAGACTCGCTGATGGCTTCGGCGTCGCGGCGCCATCTGGGAGAGTTTGCGCCGTGGAGGACGGGAGATCGATTGAATTATCGTTGGAAGTTTGATCGCTTCCCTGAACTAATGACGCTGCAGGAGAGTTATATACACCATGTAAATGTTGGGAATGCGCGGAGGAGTTCAGTTGTGAAGGATAAGGGTAATTAGGGATGGCAGGCTTGCTGCCAGCTATCTCCAACCAACATTCATTTAAGAGGTCACGGATTTCACGGGCCTGAACTTTATAAGCTTGAGGTTCCTCAGGTTCTTCTACGACATTAGCATGAAGTTCGTTCCCAATCTCATCATCCTCTCCATCATTATCAGCATCATTATCTCCATCATCCATTTCATCTGCCTCATCACTCATATCATCATCTGACTGATCAGGATCATACTCATCGTCGTCGTCATCACTTATCCCAATTATAGATTCAGCAACTTGTTCATCGTGGACAGATTGAACAAATAATTGATAAATCTGCTCATCTTCGTCGAGGTAATGATTAGGTGAAGCAGTGTAGTCATTTTCATTCAGATAATTCTCAATTTCTTCATCCATTTGAGGATATGAAGAAGAAGAATTTTTATTATTTCTTTGTTCATTCCCCAAAACTTCGATCGGTTTAGGCAGGTTTGAAGGCGACTCATTCTCATCATCACTATCCTGTAAAACGTCAGAATCAACTTCATCATGATCCGGCACAAAAAACTGTGCGTGGAATAGAGAAGTAGTTGATGTTAGAGGAGGGATGGGATATCCTCTATTACTCATTTGTGAGAGTCTTAATAAGGATTGTGGTTTAACACTTTTAAATTTGATTTTCAAGTCCAATGAGTAAGGCAAAATAGAAAAATCTCCTTCGAATTAAGGAATTACATAAACATTTAAGTTTTCCAAATTATTTGTCTGTTGTTTCTTGAAATTTATCAATTTGAACTTCTTCTTTGTTGTGTTTCATCCCAAGATCAGTGCTATAATGTTTGAGAATACAGGGAAAAGTGTCGATTGGCTGAACGAAGAGGTAAAAGAAGAAGTCAAACACCCTTTATTCGAAGAAGAACATTACGAAGAGCAGGATGATAATGATTATGAAGCTGGCTCATTACTGAAGAAACAACAAAGTAAGAACTCTGAAAACAACGATTACATTCCAAGTTGGCTACAAGAAGATTTGGCACCCCCTACAACTCCCTCGAACAACCAAAGTAAAAAGGTTAGAAGTACTATAAAATACAAAAAGCCAACAAAACCGACAAACTCAAAATCATCAGAAAGTAAAGGATGGAATTTCTGTTGCTGCTGCCCAAAGGATCCAATATTATATTGGTTTCGTGTCTTTCATTCACTATGTGGGTTTATGGGTGTTTTATCATTTATTTCCAATCTATTCATATTATTCGATGTTGCTTTAGACTTTAGAAATATTATTATCCATATTTATGCTTTATTTTTATGTATTATCGTTGTTGCGACGGAGTTGGAAATTCCTTTCCTTCTCCTGAGAGTGAATATCTTGGAATCATGGGTGTTTCGGGGGCTCTTATACTTCTTCATTGGTGTTATATCTGGTATGAACTCATAAAACTTTTATTTTATTTTATTTTCAAGTAACCCTTTCCTCTTTTTCTATTAGTGACAACTGGTAAAACAACAATGGTTGTAATCTATCAGGACGTTGTTTGTCTTTTGCTTATGCTGCTTGGATTTGTATATACTCTTATGGTAAGGTCATGTTGCAACTTCTCAACAGACCTAAACGAATATTTTCTTGTAGGGTTTAGCTTGTTTACGATCAGTAGAAAGTCATCGCGCAGCAATCCAGTCGAACTATTACACTGAACTAACAGATGATTTTGCATCACCAACGAAAGTTTAAAAGGATGAAGCATCACAATTGTTCATGAAATTACTGTTAACCCAAGCAACAACTTCTTTTGAGTATCTTGGGATTTTCTTAGTCTTATTCTAGTCGTCAGAAGAATCAACCGCTTAGTATTCTATTCATTCCATTCATTTGGCTCTTGTTCTGTTGATGAAATGTAAAAATTGTAAATAATAACTACTTCAGTAATTTCTTCGAGGGCGGTAGTTTTCTCACAAGAGCCACAAAGGATCCAATATATTTCTGAATCATCCCTCATTCGCGTATTCTTTTAATTTGGAAATCCTCTAAGAAAGTATATCCCCAAAACAAATCAAAACGAAGATTTCCTCTTTTATCACGTACTAATTGATATCCTCTTGTTCCTATCCCACGACCTTGACTATTATCTGTTCTATCTGTTGTTCCTGATAATTTTTGTGCTGAGTGAACAAATGTACTTAACATTGATGTTCCACCTTTCCTCCAAGCAAGAATAGTATTTGCTAAACTTAAAGCATACCAATCAAAAACAAGATCTAATACACCTTCATTATTTGTATGTTTTTTAAATACATTAAAATTTTTCACATGATGAATAGAAGCAGCATCAACTTTCATGATTTGTATTGGTGCAGTATAATTAGAAGAGAGAAGATAATGATAGAAATGATCTTTTACTTCTTCATTATCCGCTGCAAGATAGATATAAACAGGATCTGAATCAGAAATGGATGATTCGTTTGGTCGAAGTTGTTTCACGTGATCTTTCACTCGATCATACATGGCTTGGTAAACTTGTTGACGTTCTGAAGAGTCTAACCAATCTTGAACCTCTTTCTTGTAATCAGGGTTATTGGCATCTGCTTGATTTTCAAAATGGGCAAACTGTAATCGTAAATGAATGGCAAGATCAAGTCGGGGTGCATAGGAGTGTGGCAGAGTGAGTAAAGCAAGTTTAAAATTCTCTGCAACTCCTTGAATTCGCTTTTCCTCCTTCTCTGTAAACCCTGCTTTGAAAGGTCCTCGAATTAAACGTTGATAGGCATGCCTTTCAGCGCACATCACATCGCCAAGATCACACCCAGTAATCTTACGAATACAATGGACTGTGGTATTAAACCAAACCCACCAATCACTCTTGGACTGATATCCGACTGCACTTACTATCGGCGCATCAACAGCTTTCCCATTTTCCATATATTTGATGAAATCACCAAATTTTAATCCTTCCACGTGCTTTAATGTTTGATCATTCACAATCTTAGGGAATGCTAATCTTACTTGACTGACGAAAGGAAAACCACATTGAACTATTGCACACATCTCGCCAAGAACAGAATTATCATGAATAATAAGATCCCGTCCAGTTACAGCGGCAAAATAAAAGGCTGCAGGATAGAAGATAAGAAAATTCCCAACACCCGCTCCACCTGAATCCTCTGATCCTAACAGCACAAACTTTCGATCTTTGTTTTGGGAAGTTCCTCCAACATCCGGATCACGACAAACAACATTTACAGAGTGTATGCTTCGAAAATCTAAGGCTATCACAAATAACATGAGACTGATAATGTAGTAATACCTCATTGCTCAAACTGTTGAAACGACGAACAAGTCCTCATTTTACAAAGTGCAGTTTAATAAAACTAGAGTTTTCTAAATAAAAGTCGGAAATTTCGATTATTGTAAAACAAGAACTCAGTCAGCTCTTGATAGAGTGGATTGCTAATTCGTCGTTGTTGTTCTGATTGAGATATCTCATTGAACATGTCGTTTTGGCGTCGGCATAACCCTGATGAAGATGATAAAGATCAGACAGACTCTGGAAACGAAAAGATGGGGAAATGGTATATTGGGAAGTACGTTGGGAGAGCACCTCCACGAGGTATGAATGTTGACACTTAACTCTCTGAACTAACCTCCTCTTCATAGAGGGAGATAATTCAAGGACATCAGATGATTCAGAATCCCATAATCGTAATTCCTCTGATGAGCATGAGAATGACTCGGTTGGCAGTAGCGGTGAAGATGGCAAAAACGAGAAGATCTTTGTTCGAGTTGTTAGATCCATTCGAAACAAATTTATGTCGAGACGTTTAATTGGAAATATTTACGTATATCGTGCAATGGGCTTTGTTAGTACCGCTATGCAATGTCAGATTGGCGAGACTGATTATTTCTCTGTGCCGATAGGATCCTTACATTCCATAGACGGTCTCGATGAGGCTGGTGCTGGCTATAAACGAGCGATTACGATGACTGATACCATACTTGATAGTTTAGAAAGAAGAGCGATGAGTTGGGATGGAGTTGACTTTAACGGTGAAGTAACTCTGTCGCGTGGAGCGAAGTTTGCGTTAAATGGGCCGTTCATTGGGATTGTTGGTTATACTCTGTCCTTAGAGATTTCTGCCACTGTTCAGTCTCTCATCGATTCTAGAAAGCATTTTCTAGCGAATCGAAAGCCATCTATGAGCTTTTCAAGTCTCGCCAGAAGTGTGTCCTTTTCCTTCTATGGAAATAAAACCAGTAAGGAAGACACAACCAGTAACTCTACTAACGCACCAAATGCTAACTTAGTGGATGGAAATGCGACTGCCTCCACAGCAAGCGATCCGGCAATTAGCACCAGCGACGATAATTCTTCTGAACAAACGAAAGGCGGTGATGATGCAATTGGCAAAACAGAAGATAAGCCTCCGAATCATCCAAGTCCGAAGAAAGCACCTCCTCAACATATTATGGTATAACCCTTAGTTTTGAAATGTAAAAACTGTAGATAGACTGTTTGTCAACATGATCTTTTGACTGTTAGTATATTGAAATAAATTCATAAATTTTGTACAGAGGGCAAAGTAATTGTATTTTTACAAAGAACAAAAGAATTACAAATGTACTAATAAAGATCGCTTCCGCCACTCAAATTTTATAATTAATTCCCTTTTAATTGCAATAAAATGAAACATCTTTGATTTGGTTTCACTTCTTTCGATAGGTCATACTGTAGAATGATTCTGTGTTTATCCTTCGTAACAGTGTCAATGTAGGAACCTCGATTTCGAAAATTGTGACGACCTGGTTCACTGCCTCTGATTCCACTCTCCTTACATATTTCACCATCCATAAAGTATTTTTCCTTCATTAAAGGTAAGATCGATGCATCTCTCTCTCCCACAACCTCTAACTTGTTGGGTGCAAAGATCTGTACCTCAGCCTTGTGGGCAGAGGCTGAGAGATCAATGTCATAAAATCCAAACTCCTCCTTCACGAAATCTTTTCGCCACCAAAAATGATATAAATCTACTTCTAATAATAATATGCTGATTCCGTGTTTGTGTTTTTTAGGAATATTTCGAGTAAACCACTCTAAATATCTTATCCTACTATTACCTGGTAACCCAAATCCTTCGATTTTTCCTTGCACAGGAGGAGAGGTATCATCGCTCTTGAATAAAAATAATGAACTCACTGGGAAAAGATGAATCGTGTTTGGTATAAGCGATTGCACAGTCAATTCATGAATTGCAGCTATATATCCAAAGTTTGCATCGATTTGAAACTAAAATATGGTTAGATAAAACGAGATGGATAAGATTTATTGACTAACCTTGCCATTATTTTGGGTAACAAACCCTTTTTCCATCTGCAACTGACTTAGCATTTGATCTAAAGAATTTTTTGGGCTTCCTGAATTTGGTGAAATTTCTTCTTCAATATCTGTCACATCCAATGTTCCTTTTCTTTGATAGCGAAAATACATGTCGTGAAAAGGAATTAAAGCAGAAATTCTGGAAGAAATATCATCCAGGTGTTCAACAAAGCAAGTTTCACACTGGAAGCTTCTTCCACCTTTTTGCCCAGCATTTTGAGGATTTGGTCCTGAAGGTGGAACAATTGGAAGCTCGTGATCTAAACGGCGCTGATTATTTGCTGTTGTTGCTGATATAACAGTTCTTTTTTGATCAAGCTGAGGATGTACAGTCAGGTAATTATTCGTTAAATAATGTGAAAAGAACTTTTGTAATAGAATGTGGATCAATTCGTCTATTGGGAGAAGTGAATTTCCCTCTTTTTGCGGACGGTCGCTTGATTTTAATTCAGCAAAAGTGGATTCAGCAGATAATTTTTCGGATAAGGAAAGATCGTAACCATTCAACCGCGCAAGTAATGAAATCTGCCAAATTATCGACCAGTTTGTGTGACCGCCTTTCTTCTTGTATTTATTGTGTAAAGTCTTTAGCGCTGCAGTGTAAATATCTTGATGACTGTCTCTACTGTTGTTTGAATGAACAAAAGGAAGAAAAGGATTGGGATATAACCAATGAAGAAGGGAAAAATGGCGATGGCCGAAGTCAATATCTTCAACAGAGTTGACGTTAACATTAACATCCTCCCTATGAACGGGAATGTTGAAATCGGAGAGTCTTCTCCTTCGACCCTTCACAACTTCTTCTTCATGCAAATTCTGCTGTTCCACTTCGTGGGTTTCTTGTTGTACTTGAATCGCGTTAATTTGGCGAAAAGCGTTCGCTAATTCTTCGGGAAGATCCGGAGTAATCGGAAGTAAGTTCCGAGAATCACTTTGGGCTTTCGACTTTATTTCGGAATTAAATGAAGCAAATGCTTTTTCGGCAGATGGAAGGTTCGGCTGGATAGGCTGCACCTTCGGCAAAGCCGAAATTTCTAAGTAGGTGTCAGGATACTCCTTGATGAGAGATCCAGAACGCTTATCATCAACTTCTGGAAGAGCCTCATTTGGAAGATGAACAATGAGGTCTTTAAATTCTTGTCCTAAACGATAGATTAGTTAGATTCATCCTCTTTTTGGAATTCTTACCAAGTTTCACATCATTTAGTCTGATTAACTCTTTCTTCCCGCTCGCAATTAATATTTTGATCAATAAATTAAATCCGTTAGATACCTAGAAGAGAAGAAGAAGAAAAACACGCAAAGCGGTTGTTTATAGCGAAATTACCTGTCTTAAGATGGAAATATCAATCGCAGGAGATAGAGTAAGAACTTGGAGTGACGCACTTTGAGAACTTTTGTCAGAATTTTCAATGGCAATAATGTAAGAATTTTCAGGACTTGTTGTTGGGCCCGAGTGAACAACGAACTTTGACACATCGGAATTAGTTGTCGAGCGAAATAAGTATTCCTTATAAAATCGAATCATGCCGCGGAAGATTGGCAGAATCTTTT
Organism: Poterioochromonas sp. DS; assembly: GCA_015145745.1. Taxonomy (NCBI): domain Eukaryota; class Synurophyceae; order Ochromonadales; family Ochromonadaceae; genus Poterioochromonas; species Poterioochromonas sp. DS. The sequence goes on from VKHI01000158.1 coordinate 46,179, forward strand.
CCTCGATTAATTTGTCTTCAATCTGCTCCAAATTTTCATAAACAATTAAATCGAATAAGTGGTTCGCAATCCAGGCGCCACATGAAACACAAAGCGACCATTGGCTGTCTCCATTTGGAAAAGAATGCAATGAGGAATCAGTAAAACCGTGAGAAACCCACGGTGTCCCTTCGCCATCCTTCTCTTTGTGAAAAGGAGCCTTAATGTTGTACATTTGCTCAGCAGTTAAGCTTCCTTTTTTTGCAAGTTGCTCAACAAAATTAAGTAAAGGCTTGAAACCGTGCTTCATTTGAGTGGGGAAGATTGCCCAATAGTTCATCTGTAGATTAATATTGAGATGATAGTCACCATTCCAGGATGATGACAGACCGTCAGCCCATAATCCTTGAAGATTGGTCACACTTCGACTCGCTGATGATAATAATAAATATCTTCCATAATTATATAACTGTGTTGTAAGGCGATAATCTTCATATTTTGCAGGGGCTTGGTCAACTGCATTCATTGCAGTAGATAAGACAGACTTTTCAGGCGACAATTCAGTAAAAGATTTCCTGTAACCTTGAGAATAAGCCAAATTTGTTAATGAAGGAGAACAGTACTCTTTTGAGGAAGAAGAAATAGAAATTTCTGTATGATCAGAGTTTGACAGAGAATCATAACCAAAAGAAGCACTTTCCATGTCTTTTTGAAAATTCTGAATATGATCAACTCTAATTTTTGTCCATCCTTTTCGAAGTAATTGATGAAATCTTTGTTGATTGTTTTTTAAAATCTCGTTCTTATCTTTTTCATTCGATTTCATTAATTCTTCGCGGGATAGGCCCAAGTTATTAAATTTCTCGATTGAGATCATAATTGATAATTCAGTTGCCTTGTTACAAATGAAAACGCGCACACTATTGTCGTTCTCTTCAGGAAGCCTTTTCTTAGATCCTTTTTCTTGATTTTTATCTTCCTTGGTACTGTAATAGGAAAAGTCATCACTATCACAAGAAATAAGTATCAGAACGTTTGTAAAAGGTGCAATATTATCTCCATGCGATTGGAAATTGTAATTAATAATAAAGCTTCGGGTAATTGGAATTTCAGAATGAAATTTTATTTTCGAGTTTCTTCGTAAATACTCGTCCGCAGATTGAATCTCTACGAGTTGACCAATTGATTTATCGAATTCTAATGGGATTTCGCGGGAAACTTCGAATGCAACATTCAAACAGCCATCTTCTTTAATATTTTCCTGAGACAATTCTTTGCATCGTAATTTCCCAAGAATCATATCATCCGCGGCAGATGCGAGCCACTCACGGTAGTGGTACTCATCAATATAATCGAGGGTTATATTTCCACTTGGAGCCCCTCCTAAATTCGCTGCATCTGTAGTTATGGCATCGTTTAAGTAGCGCCGATGGAGATATGAAGCAAATGTTATCCCGCTTTTCATGTCTAAATGGCTCTGACTTTCTAAAATATGATTAAATGGATGAAAATGCTTCGGCTGATTGGAATTCTGTTGCGGATCCGAAGCCGGAGGTAGTGTGGGATTGGGAATTAATTGTTTGACGAAATGGCGAATTCTTTCGATTCGATTTCTTCTTCCATGAAAGTTCATAAACGGGTAAAAGTCAGGATTTCGTTTTCGCAACTGTGGTTGATTTGAATTGGTGGATATTGAAGGAAAACCTAATGGAAATTTCGAGAACAGGAAGGCGAAATCAAACAAATATTGAAACATTCCGAGACTGTGCAAGCGTTGAAAGCCTGAAATTATTTTTTCTGATTTCTGAAAATGACCATTTAAGTATTCCTTCCTTGCTTGCTGAAAATATTTTCCCTTTGACTCTAAATTAATTTGAATTCCATCTGCATCTGGTGGTGGGGGAGGAGGAGGTTTCAATACAAAGAAATCATGAACTGAGAAGGGATTGACTTCGAACTGGATGTTTCCATGGATAAACGCCCCAATTTTACCATTTCCAATAGGCCACTGCTCTTCCCAATTTCCAGTTAGAGCTGTGGAAGTTAAGTGCATAGAGTCTGGAGGAAAGGCCTTCTCCTTGTCGATGAAAGTAATTGCAGGAATGGGAACCAGAGGAATAATATCCATTTCAACATTCAATTGAATAGGAGTCTTCTCACAAATCAGAGGTTTTTGGGTGATGAGATCATTAGAATGCTCTGGAACTTTAGGCCTTTTGATATTCGAGGGCAACTCCCCCGAAGTGATTCCGCTCTTTTCGACTGCAATTTGCTGCAATTCAAATCCTTTTAACCAGCAATCTTGTTCTGAAGTGTACGACCAGTGATTGCATTGAGGGTTTTTCAGACACATAACACAGCAGTCACGGTAGGTGTTGGCCTTTAAAGGATTCTCGACTCCGCTAAGGTCTCCACCAGCGTAGTCTTTATTATGGAGGATGGATGATTCATTAGAACATATTTTATCGGCAGAAATTTCTTCGTTGCTCTTCTTCTTCATCTGAATGACAGTGGAAGGAAGTGAGAGCGCAGCAACAGCAGAAACAGGAATCCAACCATGGGAGGGGTATTCAATCAAAAGAAGCAATCTTTTTTCTAGTCCACTGGATTGTACATATCTCTTACCATAAACTAACGTCTTGTAGGGGAGAAAAGCCGTTCTCACTGTTTGGTTAGATTTGCTCGACGGCAGCAGAAAGGCTCCTGCGGCGTCTTTGACTATCCAAATGTACTTCTTTTTCAGTGGTAGTGTAATATTAAGTTCATTCCCTGCTAAACCCTTCACAAGATCAGCAGCAAACTTCGTATCTCGATGTAAGTAGAATCTTTCGATCCTGATGCCATCTTCTACCCCAACTTGTACAAGATATAAGCGACGAAACAAAAGAATAAGTACAATACAAAATAAGGTAATAATCAAAACAATCAATGACACCAAAGATATCTTCTTTGGTCTCTTACTAATAGTCTTCATGATTGATGAAAAACAAAAAAAGATCAACAAACTCTCATTATTCTAAATGATAGTTAATGAATTGCATAAAATTATTGTTTAATTGATTGAGAAACTTTTGACGATTTAAAAAGAATTCTTTTACTATTAATTTATCTCATAATTTGAGAATAAGAATTGAAATCTACAAGCTTTGATTGTCATAGAAAGTTGTATTGTTAAGAGCCACTTCAGTGAAATTTTGATTCAACGGTTTTGCTTTTTGCTAAATTAGAAAAACCTTATTATTTAACATCTGCAGTGTAGCTCTTTGAGTTAGGAATGGACGAAAATGATTTGTTTGCTGAATTAGATGCTCTCTCTTCGAGTGCAGTCAAGGCGAATCCTGTATCTGAAACATCTTCTTCCGCCGCACCTTCAACTTCCAAGAATATAGAAGATGAACTGTTCGAGCTTCTAAATTCGAGTACAATCACACCTATTAAGTCTGATACTGGAGCTCCCGCTGCCCCCGTAACTTCTGTAGATTTGAATAATGAAGAAGATTTTTTGTCCTGGTTGGAGGAAACACCGAAGAAGACTGACTTGAAAGAAGCCCCAACCGCTCCTACAACCTCTACTGAGAAATTGGAGTCTATTCCTAGTACAAGCTTGGATACTGCTCCTTTGACAAGTTCGGAGCCTTCAAATATAGTTGCCCCACCGACTCCGACAGCTGCCACACCTACTAGTATGGATGCCTTTCTTGATGATGTTCTTGGAACCAGTAGCAGCGATCAACATCACGAAGAGGAAGTGGCGTTAGAGAAAAAAGAAGTCGAAGCGCAGAAAAAGAAGAATGAATTTGAACAGCAGTTGGAAGCTATTATCGATTCACCTTTCCCAGATTTAGGCTTCTTGCGGCTTGTTCTCGACCAAGGTGGTTACATTCCTACTCATTTACGTGGGAAAATATTGATCATGCTTTTAACTGGTCGAACTCAATTAGACGACGAAGCTTCTTCATTCAGTGCTTCAATAAATGATAAACAATTCTTCATCGATCTCCTCCCTGACTGTGAAGCATTAATTCAGCAAGAGAGTAATCATCATGCCTATCAAAATTCGAAGGTATTGGTAGAGAATATTTCTGATGTGGTCTATCTTTACTGCCAGCGCCGTAATGTGGAATATAAAAATGTTTTTAGCAGAATTATGTTGTCCATCCTCGGTAGTGACGAAGAAGTACCAAAACCACTTTTATCGAGCTGCTTTTACAGTCTCGCAGCAAATTTTTTGCCTTTGGTGGGATTGCAAGTAAGTTGCTCTGTCCTCTGTTTTTCACGACACTCACCATCTTTTTGTAGTATACATCGTTAGATTTAGCAACTGAAGCAGTTCATTTCTGGTTAAGACTTTTAGTCACATATCACTCCCCAGATTTAGCTCAACATTTAGATCGAGTCGTACCAGGATGGGAGAAATCTTCCCGAGAGCAATCTACACAACAAGTTGCGAAGTACAACAAATTGCTTAAAGGAGCAAATAAGTTAGATCAATTAGAGAAAGAATTTGGTATTAATATGGACTTTGACTTTGAAAATGATAACCTTCTGGATCAAGAAACACCAAACAAGAAGTCAGGAGTTTTAGAGTCTGCATCGCCCAAAACGCAACGACAGTTAGAATCTCAAAAAAAAGGTCTCATTGCAACTAATTGGATTATTTCTTTCTTTTCAGGAAATATTCCGGCGAGTGAATCAGCGAAGTTATTAGATTGGTCGGTCTTCAATGGAGAAAGATTCGCTGGTCTTTATTTTTTAACCACATTATTAGATTTGCATTCGGATATTCTGTTAAAGATGAATGCGGGTCAAGTAACAGAATGGTTTGAGGGTATTCAAAGAAGTCGTGAAAACTGGTTCAAATCTTGTCAATTTCAAATCGTTCAAGGGAAGGAAATGAATGAATTTTCATGCAAAGATTTGTCTTGGTCGCAATTTACAAGCGGCTGGATTAAAGCCACTGCGAGTAAGTTTGGAAGTTTTATAATTTGCCCATTAATTTCTTTTTATTGTGTTTCATAGATTTGATTTGTAATACTCCTCAAGCTTTCCGTGATTCCTTACCGCGCACCGAGACTTGGGCTGTTTTATCCGCAGAGCGACAATCAAAAGCTTTGTCGAATCAATTTAAAACCATGCTTTCGAAGGAAAAGAAGAAAATGAATAAAAGCCTTTTAGATGAACAGTTACATGGTGCTGATGATCCTGTCTTTGATGACGATGAGTCAGATTCCGCCAGTGAAGATAGCGAAAACCAAGCAATCGAAGAAGAAGATGTATCCAGTGGTAATGATGGCCAGGCACATAAGAACAACACCGTCTCCAGTTTATTTGGTCAGTTAAAAGCAGTGGCAGATCGTTTTAAGGGTGATAACGCATTGGATGCCTCATTTGATGATAGTTTAGCAGATCTTTCTTTCGCTCAGGATCAAAAACTGACTGCTGATACTCTCTGTCTCTGGTCCAGTGTTGAGGAAGTTTTACCATGCATTTGTTCAAATGTTCGCCGAGCTTCGGAAAACCAAAGTCCTAAGGTCGTTTTTCAAAAAATTGTGACCAATACTCTTGACAAAGAGGAAACTCAAGCGAGTCGTTCGCAGACTTGTTTCTTCCTTGCTCCTTTAGACAATTACACTCCTTTATATTTTGCTATCGATTGTCGTCGTCTAGCAGAGAAAACTTTGGGATTATTTCCAAAGGCGTATTCATTAGATCCTGAAGTGATTTTTGATGGAGAGGGATTGAATGAGTTACTAGCAATCTTGGAGCCCATGGCGAAAACAACCCATATATGTATTATCGGATCCGGTGCCGAGTACTATAAGTGGCATCTTTCGTTACAATATAAAAAGAAGACGAAGAAATGGAAAAAAGAACTGAAGGAATTAATTGAAGAGGATTCTAAACGATTAAATGCATTAGCTATGATATTAATAAAGAAAGCATTTCCTTATATTTCGATATTGCAAGGAGGATTTTATCAAGCTGTTCAGTATATTAATAAACCAGAATCTAAATTATCTTTAAACAGTGCATTAATTGATATTGATCGATTTCGATTAGGATCAATGCTTGGATTATCCAGTAATGAATCGGGAGGATCTGGTGCGACAAATCAGAATAAAACTAGCATTTTAGCCAGCAGTTTGGCAACTGCGTTAAATGAGACCGCACCTGCAGCGATTAAGTCAGTCGGCAGCTTGATCTCTAATTGGAGGCAATCTACCAATAATTCTTCGGTTCCGCCTGTTACTAAGCCAGCAGCCGCCCCTGCTGCTGATACGCCTAAACTTGCTGAGGGAACTCATCCTGCACCTGCAGCTACTTCTGATACGGCAGCAACGGCGAAGCAAATGTTTTCAGGCTTTGGTAAGACGCTTGGAATATTTGGTGCCTCTTCCCTCGACACTATAAAGAAGGGGATTAGTGCTGTTGCTGAAAAAGCTGCAGCTAATACTGCTCCTGTTTCTACAAATCAAAAGAGAGCAGAAGAGGGAGAAGATCATATCGACGATGGTATGGGTCCAAAAGATGCTCATCCTGCCGACGATCATAAGATTTCAATTACTAAGTCTGATCAAGAAAGAGCTCAAGCTCTTGCTTTGCATCGCATGAGCGGTCTTAAAAAGGGTGATCAAGTGACAATTAGTCGTGCTGAGTTACCTGGTGCTATCCTCTTTCCTTGCACTAAAATTAAAGAAATATGGGTAAGTTCTTTACCGAAATCTGCTGAAGACACAAAGCATGACGTTGCAGCTGACCCTTTCGAAATTGGAAAGAGCACAAGCCAGGACGAACATCATGAAGAAGCAACAGCCACTTCTTCTGAAGTAGATAAGAAAGAGATAGAGGAGGGCGAGGCTGGAAAAGTTAAGAAAGAAATTGTTGTGAGTCGATATTTAGTTGTCTCAAGAGAAAGGTTTATGGTTTTAGATGCGAATGGGGGTGGTGTGGGTTCCATTGCAACAGTCAAATCAAATCATCACCTGACTGAGGTTAGTGGTTGACTGATTTCTCTTATTCATCTGACGCTGCTGTCGTAATTTAGTTGACAAAGATGACCTTTCGCAAGAAAGACCCTGAACTCGTTTCCCTTTTCATTTTAGGTGATGATGGAAACGTGAAAACAAGGAAATATCGTGTGACGAAATATCAAGATTTCATCAATACTTTACAGGTAAATTCCCATTTTTTTATTCTTAAGATTTCAATTGATGGACTTGCAAATAGAAACACATGGAACGCTTTAAATAAAGTTAGCATTGCTACTCTTAGTGTTTGTCTAGTTTTCAGTCAGTTTTTCTTTTCTTTTTTTGGTTTGTTTCTAATACTAAGAGAAAATCATGTTACAACGAGCCCTGCAATCAAGTCAAAAGCTCCGAATCGTAATAAGCGGGACGGTGGGAAATACAATTCATAATTCAAATGAAAATATTTCTTAAAATATTTAATGCAATCGATAATTTTGCCACATCTATTAAAGTTTGACGAGTCAGGCAGACGTATTGGTGGTGGTGCTTTCCTCTCGTGGCATCATTTTATCATTGTTCGCAATAGTTTTCATGATTATCTTGGTTTCATATTGCAGTATCACAGAACTCCAAAATTACAGGCATATTGGGCTTTTTTTTGGAAGGTCGTTATTAATGTTAGCCCAGTACGCTTGACAAAGTAAATGCCGTATACAACACAATTGCGATTAAAAACATCCCAATACTCTTCCGATGAAGTTCTCTCTTTAAGATTTCATGCTCTTGTTGTAGTTTCTCTTCATTATGTGAATCATCTCGAAGATTTTCAATGCTATGCGAGCTCAAAGATCCATACGATTTCCTCAAATTTCCTAATAAGCGAACATTTTCAGGCGAGCACGGTGGAGATCTCAATACTTTCTCTGGTTCATGAATTTTAGTGCTCTCTGTTATTCCATTCTCTGGAACGATTTCTCTTGGGTGATATTCCTCGTGACGCCTACAGCACTCAAAGAAACTGTACATACAGCAAGTACTGTGATAACAGTCACTGCGATCAGCATCAAGAATATTGATTGGATAGTCATTAAGATATAGTTTATGATCAGTTTGAATTAGAATATTATCCAAACTCAGAACAACAAGAAGTCCAGTAAAATTAAATAGCATATCCAAGACACTCTGTTGCTCGTTAGTCACTAGAACTGTAGCAACACACATCAAGAGCATGACAATCGCTTCCACAAATATACCAATATAATCTATCGTATCCATAATACTAGTTGTTTTATTAAGCTCAAACTGTAGGAAAATCTTTAAAGGGGTACTCATATCTGTGAAGATACTGCTACTTAGGGTTATAGCTATAATAGGATAAATAAATAAAAGTAAAGAAATTTGAAGAGAAAAATCATGATGTAATGGATCATGCATTTTTTGAATTATAATTAAAAGAAATGTACATATTTGTAATAGATTTATTAAAGGTGCTATTAATGTTTTAAAGGTTATTTCACTAAGATAATAATAATCATTTGTTGAAGATAATTTACATCGAATTGTATTGCTGATATGTTCTTCAGGTAATTTAAATCTCAACCTACAATTTCGTGAGAAATAACATGATATAAATAGCTGCCATGATCTTTCTTGAGGATGAGAAATTTCTTCTAACTTCATCTCACCCAATATGAACAGTTTAGAGTGCACAGTGCAGAGTTTATAGTGCACGGTGCACAGCAGTTAAGGAATTGCTCTTGTTATGGTTTCACATTTTTCTTGTCGAAATTAGGAAATCAATTGATTTCATCTCTCAAAGCAAATAGAAACTACCACTTGCACTTTATTATTGCTTACTCAATTCCTTTTTGCAATTAAAATAGAATGGATTATTTTCTTCCTTCTTGGATTTCTCCGTATTTTCAAGAGCTGATACATCCTCTTTACAAATATCTTCTACACGTGCTCACTCAACGATGCGAGATTGAAAGAATTTGTGGAGATTATGATCAAGGCCGACACACGAATCGAATGACCATCGCCTTTTCTTCGTCCATAAAGCATTCCAAGCAACTCAAACATCCTCAGCTCCTTCTCTTCCACCAGCCATACACCGAACACAATCAGCTCTATACAATAACCTCGATTTATGAAGAAATTATTCAAATTAAACATATGGAAAATATTCAATCATTGACATCAGCAAATATGAAAACATGCTTAAAATCATTACGATTAATTAATGCAATGAAAATATCCTTAAATAATCTGAAAAATACAAAATTTAATTATGCACAACCTGAACATGTTGAATTATTAGAAAAATTATGGAAACATTTAAAACCAAATATACGTCGAAAAGAAAATACATTAATAACACAAGAATGGACTGAATTAGGATTTCAAAATAAAGATCCTTCATCAGATTTTCGTGGGATGGGTTTATTAGGATTAATACAATTAGTTTATTTAAGTGAATTTTCTATGAAGGATGCAATTGATTTATTAAATCATTCACAGTATGATCATTCTTTCTTCCCATTTGCTGCGACGGGAATTAATATTACTGCTTATGTTTTAGAATTATTAGAGAAAACTCATTTACACCAATATATTATTAAGCAAATGGATCGAATTTTATTACAGGATACGATGAATTCTATTGAAGGTTGTTCAGATGATGAAAAGTGCGTAAAATTTGCTTTAGATGTTGTTCATGACTTTTATGCTAAGATATTTTTATTATTTGGGAAAACATGGATTGCTGCGAAACCTCGAGACGTAATGGAGTTTCCAAGAATATTTAAGCAGTTTAAATTAATGATCGAAGAAGAATATCCATCTTTGTAATATTTTGTCTCAGCGCTTTTTTGTTTGTTAATAGATTATTCCATCATAAATTTTTGTAAATACAGTAAATTTTGAACACAAATTAATCAGGATAAATTTCAAAGAGGAATATCGGAGTGAATGGGAAAAGGAAGTAAATAATCAATAAATTTAAATAAATGTACAAGAGTAAGATAAAAGGCCTTTATATATGTTGAAAGCTTCGGATGGACATGCGGTTCTTTGGCGCAATGGATAGCGCGTCGGCCTTCGAAGCCGGAGGTTGTGGGTTCGAGTCCCACAGGAATC
>VKHI01000159.1:0-56199 GCA_015145745.1 Poterioochromonas sp. DS
TAACAAGAGTCACGAAAATTCGAAAAATCGAAATGTGCAGAGCACGAATAGAGCTTTTTGAGTGAAGTGAAACTGGTGTGGTAGCTCCATCAGATCATGGCGAGAAATACAATGAGAGCGGTTGCTCTATTATTGTTTCATTTGTTTACTCTCGCTTGGATGAAACAAAATCCTATGCCCTCCATAATTCCCCAGTTTGTTCCGCCTTCAAGTGGTGAGATATCTGAGCCGGTGAGTTATCCATACGACCATAAAATTTTTGTTGCCGGGGAAAGAGAGCTTACCATGAACTGCCTCCCTGTTTCGCCAAGTCAGTTATCATCTTTTGAAATTCAATCGATGAAAGACAATTTATTTCATGTCTTAAGAAAGTTTCGTGAGCAAAATGGTTTTGGTCGAGCAATCGCAGCACCACAACTAGGATATCCGTTCCGTCTCATTGCTTTGCATTATAATGGAACGGACACGGCACTCTACAATCCGGTTATAATCAATCATTCGTTAGAAACCTTCACAATGTGGGATGATTGTTTAAGCTTCCCTGATAAGATGTGTTGCATCAGAAGATATAAATCCATTTCTGTGCAGTTTGTCAATGAAAAAAACCAATTGGTGATTTGGAACGATTGTTCGCAAGATTTATCTGAGCTTTTGCAGCATGAGATTGATCATCTCAATGGAGTACTTGCGATTGATAAAGCTGAAAAGCCTTTTAAGAAAGCACGTTCTTTAGAGGAAATCACTGATTCTGTCGAAGAGAAAGAAAGAAAACAATTAGAGAGATCGGATGAGGAAGTACCTGCGGCGATTGTCTCACGCAAGGATTGGTTGGAGAGACCTGAGTATTACAATCGCTTTGTTGATTTCCATTACTAATACCCTATGTTAGTTTCTTAATGTTGTTTGTAAATTTAAATCTTTTTTTTTTTTTCATGCAACCGCGACTTCTTCTAATTGAACATCGAATGATTTAACTTACGAAAATCAAGAACATCAAGAAAATCATTCATTAAAGAAAAGATAAGAGAAAAGAATGCTATCTACAAATGAAAAGAACACAGGAAAGATTAAAGTATCGAAAGAGTTAAATCTTCGGGAAAGTTGTGTGACCTGCAGAGCTGCCGCGTGTTGAAGAAAAGGACTTAGTACGACGCTTCTCCGACTTTTCTTTGTCTAATCGTTCATAATATTCGGGATATAAAGCCATACACCGCTTAATATGTTCCTTTCTTCGCGCATCTTCCTCCCACTCTAAGTGATTATAAGCAGGAGGAACTTCCTGAATTCGACGCAACATTTGTTGATTTTCCTCGGTTAATCTCTGCATTTCAACCCTTTTCTTGGTCAAACCAAGCTTCTTCTTGAATTTCGCATGCATTTCCACCGAGTTATGTATTTCGTTGTCTATGGTTTTATGTTGAACGACCTTGGCCAACCTCTCCAACATTAATTTATTATCAAATTCAATATTTAAAAAATTTCGTCTCTAACGTAGCGAACAATTAGAATAGTACATAATTTTGGTGAGGATGTTTACCTTGTCCATTTCTCTTTTGTTTGAGAGAGGATGTTCTCTAGGTGGCCCAGCATCAACTGTTGGCTGCATTTTTCGCAACCGATCAACGTGCTGTTGATAAATAATGACATCATAACCTTTTCTTTCTGGTCTAACTCGACTCGACATATTTCCTATGAAGAAGGTGGGTCTTTGGTGGTTTGTTACGAAAAGAAATTCGTTGAATGAAACGAAACCACCAACTCTCTTTACAGGAGGAAGGGGCAGGCGTGGGTACATATGGGCTTTTCAGAAATTTACGCTCTATGACTCTCGTTAGAAGGATTCACAAAAGAAAGCATTTGACTGACGATTCAACAATCATTGCATGTTAGACTCTGTTCGTGTTCAGAGATTGGATTGTGAATAGTTATTTGAAGATAATAGAGCATTTTCTGAATCTGTAGGAAATTCAAGATTTAAACTGATAATGAAGCGAAAAAGAGAAGACAGGAAGGCACCAAGCAAAAACAGCACAAGTCGGACAACCAACGAGGACGTTAATAATGAAAATGAAGCTGAAGAATTTCACGAGAGTGAAGATGAAAATGGAGAGTCTTCGGGGAAGAAGGCCAAAGTAAACCGCAGAGATGTTTACAAAGAAGTCGCAGCGAAAAGAGCTGCTCATTTCGCCCGAGCTGAAAGCTCCACAACACCTACAGGTAGTTTAAAGAAAAAGACAAAAGAGAACATGGATGAAGAAGAAACCTGGCCAGGTACTGTGTTTCTTTGGAATTTGTCTAAGGAATGCTCCTAACTTTCCATTTCTTTGTACAGGTCCATGGACAACCGCTGCTTTGATTATCCAGAAGCGAGACGCAGCAAGGAAAGTAAGAGAAGAGAAGATTAGATCAAATGAAAATGGTTCTGCTGTTGAGGTGGAGGAGCTTGATCTCTACGATCAGGAGGTGGCAAGGTTTCAGTGGACTCCTGTCATCAGAAACACAGGAGAGAGATCTGCCGGCCCAACTGTCATCTTGTCTTTAGCCGAACTTTGCTGTGAAACTATTGCTAGGCATATTGAAGATTATGAAAGTGAGCAAGGACTAGAATATCTCTCCAATGAACAACGAGAGAAGGTCGCTGAATATTTAGCAAAATTTAGACGATTTGATCCCGCTGCTGCACTAAAGCTGTCGATTCCAAATAATAACTCGTTAATCTTCCCTGATTGTTCTCAATTAGATGAAGATTGCCTTTTAAAGATCATTGAAAAAGTCTGTTTTCCTGACTCAAATATCAATCAATTAGAAGCATCGAGATTGTCGATAACCTCTACTTCCTCTTCTTACTCCTCTGCTACAGCTCTTCATCGTGGTATAAGTGAAGTCATCCATCACTCGACTTCATCTTTACAGCATCTCTCGTTGAAGAACTGTGGTCGTGGTTTCTCGGATCGAGTCGCTGCTCTCTTAGTGAATGCGGCTCATTCTTTGGAAGTAATTCAACTTGAAGGATGCTTCCGTCTGAGCGATGATGGTGTGATCAAGCTATTGGAAGGATGCTGCAACTCGATTCGATCATTGACTTTAACTAGCAATCCTCGTCTGTCGATCAAAGGATTAGAAAAGATTAGCTCTCTTGTTCATCTTCAATCTTTACATCTCGATTACGTCAGCCACTTAACGGATGATCAACTTGAACCTTTGTTGAGGAGGAAAACCGCCTCCTCTTCTGCCGTGCTTCCTTTATTGGAGATATCTTTGAGAGGATTGACTGAGATATCGCCAAAGATTCTCGTAAACTTAGTCGAGGTATATGGCAAACAGCTCCAAGTACTCGATCTTTCAGCATGCAAAGTAAATGACATGGTCATTATTGGTATTCGTAATGCCTGCACAACTCTATCTAAGCTCATCTTAGAGCAGTTGGATGATGTTTCGAACACTGCGTTTATGGGTTTGTTCATCCCTGATCGATATACAAATAACGACGATCCTCAAATCACACCCTCTTCATCTACTGCAACTAGAGGATTGAAATATATTAGTGGTAGTATTGGACCATTAGAGACAGTTAGCTTTCGAGGGACATCGAATGTGACAGATGATGTCATAGTTCAGCTTTGTGAGAATTACTCCAAGACGTTGCAATCATTAAATTTGAATGGTTGCAATCTCCTAACGATGCGGTCTATTGCTGCATTATGGCTCAAATGCTCAGAAGAAGTTCAAGTTTTGGATCTCTCATTTGTAAGAAATATCTCAGAGGATGCAATCGGCTATTTAGTTGAGAGATGTCAGAGGTTGAAGCTTTTGAGTGTTTGGGGTTGTACTCAGCTTTCTCATCGTTTCTATAGTCAAATTGAGAGCTCTCCTCGTCTGTCATCTCAACTACAAGTAATTGGAAGAGTTCGATTATAAGTGAAGCTAATAAATTTATGATAATTACAATAGTATCATATGAAACAGCAAAAACTAATAAACTGTTAAGCATCACCTGACTCATCGACTAATGCTGGCAGGTCATCGTCATCACCAGGATCAGTGTTATTGGTTTCTTTTTGAGCAGTGTTTGGAGCATTGGCCTCTTCCTTTGGCTTTAACTTGTAGACCGTCAGAGATCTCATTGCAGCCAAGCGATAAGGATCAACTATAGAGAACCCTCTCTTCTCTGATAGAGAATCTAGGACAGCATCGATGAGCATTAGTGAATTGACAACTTTCTTCAATGGTAGACTATTTGGATCGTTAGGGTTAGGACCACACAACTGCAAGCTATTCATGATCAAACCAATCTGCGCGCGACAGATCTCATACCATCTCCCAGAAAAAATGCTATCAAGGCCTTCTTTACCTAACAACTGAAGTTCTGGGAGTGTTAACCCTGGGAAAGCGCGAACAACCACCTCGAGAAAGTGAGGGTGTTGAGTGTAGGCATGAGAGAAGGAATAGAACTGCTGGCGAACATTCTCATCTTTCAGGGTATTATAGAGGTTTTCTGCAACAAATACTCTGTTTAAGATTTCATTCATATCGAACTGTTGAGTCGCTTTGCCTAAACGAACTAATCTTCCCCAGAAATGAATATTATCTTGAATTGAACTTTCAACAGATTGATCAGGAAGATCTTCCTCTTCTATCATAAATTGGCACTCTCGTCCCGTTGCTGCTTGATTACCAGCACATTGACAGAGAAAAATTACCTGACGGCAGGTAAAGCATTGAACTCTTCGAGAAAGATCAAGATCGGAGACAATCGATGCCATGATTTCGGTATTGTGGAATTTCTCTTTATTTTACACTTCTGCTATTAAAAATATATGCATAGCATATTCTTAAAAACAGATTGTTAGCGATACGCTATACCTTCTATTATAGGTAGATTAAAATTGATTTTGATATTCTAAAACTTCAACATCTCGAAGGATTTCATAAACTTTTTTCTCATCAGGATGCATCGAGCTCCAGCGATCTCCACCATGCTTTCCAGTGATTGTTTGAGCATTATTGTAGCTCAATCCACATACAAATTGCTTTTCCTAATGGCATGTCTTTAAAATAGCTGATCTGGTTGTCATTTATACAACCTACCTGATGGACAAAATGATTGTATGATGTCAGAGGCTTGCTAACGATACGAGATGATGAACCTCCTTCTCTTCTCATTCTTTCCAGATCCTAGCAGCAAGAAACAGATTTTAGAATTGAAACATGGTCTTTCACTCGATTCATTACCTTTTTGTATCTCTTTTTATCATCATGAGCCATACGGTTGTAAGTCAGCTTCTCTTTCTCTGACATCTCTTTCCATCGTCTCCCCAACTCTCTATTCAACTCGTTATTCGTGATCTAAATGAGCAAAGAAAATAATAACGGGGTTATTAATCAATTAATAAAACGGTTCTGACATTGTTATCATATTCTGCTGCGACGATTTGACGATTGCAGCTTGAGTAGAAATTGAAGGCAGTGACAGGATTCTTCGGCTTATTTATTTGATTCTTTCGAAGCTTCTCAATGGGAATCATCCTCATTATTCTCTATGATACTTGAATGACATCATCTCAAGGGAATTAAAAGAGCAATCATTTACCTTTGAGTTCTGGAGGAAAATATTCACATTCATTCCTACTGGTTTAGGATAACCATGAACATCTTTCAGCACTAATTCCATGATTTCTGAGTAGATGATTTCGTCGTTATCTGGTACTTCTACTAGATGGTGTATTGCCTGGCCCATAACTTCTTGAGAAGTCAAATTACTCTCAGCAACGACAAGGAGATCCCTGATAAAACACGAGGAAATCCGTAAAAGCAGAAAATCTTACAAGTCATAGATTAATTACCTTATTACATACTGATCTTCCTTAAGATGAAGGACGTGGATGTTACTCCCTGCTTCGAGACAAGAGATGAAATATCTTTGATTCAATTCAATCAGAATTAATGATGAAACATTCGAACCATGAATTTTCATCACTTCTGCAATATTTTGACAGCATGTTTCAATTGGAATATGCATAGAAAAGAGGTAAACTGCAGCTATGTTCTGATAGAAGTCGCTCTTCTCTAGATTGGTGAACACAAGAACTAATGACCGTCCTTCATTACTTCCGATTAAAACTCCTAGCTCCTGCTCGGTATTTATAAATTGATACAATGAATTTGCAGCAATAGTTGATTGATTTGATCTACTGTCTGTTTCGATAAATGTCGAGCATAGCATATAGCTATTCAAGCTTGAATCAATCTTTGAGATAAGTTTTCCTTCAATCATTTTATTTTTAGGTCCTCGAATACAAAGTGTCTTTGATGAAATAAACAGTAAGTGACAGTGGTGTGTGCTACTTCTCGACCATGAAACTGTAGACCTAGAGCAAAGAGAAGGACACCAAAGACCAAACAAACCAAACACTCAGCCTTCAACACTCTCCTAACAAATCTATTATAAAGGACCAAAGGCCGAAGTCTCTCCTAACGATAGAACTATTCTAAAGAGAGTGTGAGTGAGTTAGTTAGTGATTTATATATTACTGACATCATACGATTCTATCTGATTAATCTTTTTTAAATATCTTCTGCATTATATTGTTTTCGTAATTTCTCTAATAGTTCTTGCTCTTTTCCTTTGTATTTCTCAAGAATAGATGGAATCGATGAGATCTTTGATGGATTGTACCTCTCATAGAACATTCTCACCCTCTGTTCGACTGATTTTGATTTGGGCGGATTCAAGCCCGAAGAAGAAGGAGGATGAGTCGCAGATAAAGGCTTGGCTGCTGTGTTAGAAACAGAAGAAGGATGGCTTGTAGATGGCTTTCCCTCCACACTATTCTTCGATAAAAGAGGTTGTATATCAGCCGAATGAATCGACTTCGACTGTAGCGCTGCATTATTCGCCTCTTCGAGTTTATTATCTGGTTGAGTGGTAGCTTTCACTAATTTTTCATCTGTCGAAGAGGGAGGGTTGACGGTAATGACCTTTTCTTTTTCAACCGGGATTTCTCTCTTCTCAATTTTGCTCTCCTCTAGTAATTCCTTCTTTTCGTGTACTACAGAAGTATTTAACGGTTTTTGTTCTTCTTTCTTCAAATCAATGTCCGAGTTATAATCTTGAACAGGTTTGCTCGTTGAGGCTAGGACCGTGTTGTTTTCGACGACTTCCTTTAGTCCGACGGGTTCCGCCTGTCTTACTATAGACTCAACAGAATCCTTTTTCACTGTTACTTGAGAATGCTTCGGAGATCTTTGATTATTCGCTTGGTCGAACATGTCGAGAGCTGAGGGCGGTGCTTGCGTCGATTCTTTCACTTCATTGGTATGGTTAAACTTTGGGGAATTCGAGCTTCTATTCGGTCGAGTATAATTGGTGTGATCGAAGTCATCAAGAGCAGAAGGAGGCGAAGGGATCACAGCATTGGCCGCTTCTTGTTTGATACTCGTCTCTCCACTCTTGTTCTGCTTCGCGGAAGCTGCTCTTGAAGGAGGTTGAAAGTCGAAAGCATCCAATGCACTTTTTCCAGTGGACGAAAATGGATCTACAACGTTTTTCTTGCTCTCATTTCCTTCCACCTCTTCTTTTTTCCCACTATCTTGTTTGATACTTCTCCGCACTGGCATCACATCAAACATATCCAAAGCAGATTTCGGTCCTTTTTCAGTGCTCTCAACAGATCTCTGAGGGACTCTACTCGTTGGGGCGGAAAAATCCATGTCTAATATGCTTGGAGTCGCAGAAGATGATTTTCCTGGATCAGGTTTTCCAAGATTCGGGCTATTAAAAGACATTGACGCGGTTGTTGACGAAGGCCTTGATGCAAATGAAGCAAAATTGAATTTCGGTTTATTCGCATTTTCTGAATCTTCCTTTGGATTGTTCACTTCCTTGGAATCTTCTTGAGGACGAAGTGACTGCTGTTTAATGAATTTCGTGTCGATTAATGATGATCTGTTCATTTGACTCACCATCTTCTGATAATGATTCTTTGCATATCTATAAAAAGCATTGATGTGTAAATGCTTAGATTTCTTCCCTTTTTCTGTCCAAGGTTGGTCTGCCAAAGATTGATAATACAAATGAAGCTGCAACTGCTCCGCCGATAGATGATAAGAAGATAGAATGTGATTCACTAAAACCATCATTTTTCCAACGTAGTCTTTTGAAAGAAAACAGCTCGCATCAAGAAAGAACGAGAGAGAATGAATAATCTTCGTCATTTGATGTGAGTGATAAAATGAGGCAGGTAATGCGGAGGATGAAGCAACATGAGACAGATTAGAAGAAGTAGGAGATGCGGTAAATGTCGACTCAAGGAACTGCAGAAGCAAATACAAATGATTGAGCTTGTATTGCTGTTGAAAGGAATGCTTAAACAAAATAATCATTTCCCATCGTTCTGACAATGTGATGATATTTGTTTGAGTTGTCGGTTTGCCTTCAAATACCTTCGTGTCCGTGACTTTATCGATATATCGAGTGAGTAATGGCAGTAACACATCAAAAGTGCTCACTAAAACCTCTTCCTCCTGCAACCACAATGCACAAATCATTGCTAAAAGAATTGCAGAAAAATCCTTCATTCCATGATATCCAATGGAAGCGAGGTGGATTGGTCGATGATCATCTATTAGAATAACGTTCTTTCCTTCGTCTGGGAAGTTGTATTTCTCGTCTTCTATGGTGCTTTTCGCGGCAGTCAGGAGGCCGGGAAGGATATCTTTTTTCACAATTTCAGACGAAAAGACACCTAGCACGTAAGATGAACGATCAAGCAACGGCTGCGTATTATCAAATAAAGCATCGGTTGTAATCGATGAATTAGAAAGGTGATGATTACTATGAGAAGAGTTAGTTGAGTCAGAGAGGAAAGACAATGATGCGGAGTTGTTATCTTTACTCGAGGATTGATTCGAGTTGTGATTCATTTTCCCTAATGCCAATCGTGTTTCCACAAGCCGACTCACCAAATGAGCGAGAAAAGGCGATCGATGTTGATGAGCTAAAACACTTTGAGCAGATCGGATCATTGCAACAGTTGGGCATAATAAAAACACAGCAGCTGCTTCACGGTAAAGTTGCTTTCTAATCAAAGCAAATGCATTCTTTCTTAATGTATTTTGTAATTTTGTTAACTTATCCTTATCAGTATTATAGGGATTAAACGCTTCATCAACCATTATTAATAAAGTTAATAACTGCTTTCCGGAGGGTGATGAATCGACTTTCGCGATATTGATTAATGTATCAACCTTCCCAACAATAACCATTTCTAAGAAAATCTTCATGGATGATTTATTGAGGCGGTATTTCTTCATAGAATGTTTATATAGGATAGGTAAAATGGATTGTAAATCATGTACCCAGAAACTAATCTTGAGACTGGACATATAGGTTAATAGATCAAGTTTTAACATATCATTCGCTGAAAGTTCCGATGGCGAGGAATTAAAAATAAGAGAACATCCTAACGACAGCATCAAATTGGATCTTTCCTTCTCTTTATCTTGATTCTGATCGGTCGAGTTGCTGCTACCTTTCGGCAAGGCTGTTGTAGAATTGATGCTGTCTGTTGGTGTCATCATACTCTGAGGATCTTCCAAATGGATGGTAATCGGCGCGAAAAAAATTTGAAACCACTCCGCCTGATTGGGAGAAAAGAAAAGGTTTGCAACATCAGACATTGGTAAATCATTCCACTGTAAAGGACGAGCCTCAACTCCAATTTCCTCCTGACCTTTCTTTTTCCCACTTTTGTCCAAACTATAATCAATTGCCCCTTCTTCATCAGAAAGATCATTTTGCCCATTTGAAACTTTACCAAAGATATCAGGTTTTAGCTTGAGTAAATTGCTTGCAGCTTCCCGAATCATAGTAATCCATGACTTTTGATACTGTATATGCCACAAAGCATTCATCGAGTAATGATATTGGAAATGGTGGTTATGATGACGCGAAGTGAACAAGTTCATTACTAAAGATGAAAGTCGTGATAATAAATGAATTTCATAGTGTTGGTTATTGTAGATTGACACCATCAAAGGATCTTGCGCCATCATTTCCTCGCATTCATCAGTGGGATTTTCATCGTCTGAGTTTTCAATAGGGTCAAATCCGTCATCGAAATCCTTTTTCGGACTATTTTTAACTTCTGCACTTTTCTTAGACTGGTTCGACACCTGTGGTCGAGGAGAGTTCACTGGAGTGAAAGAAGTCTCATCTTTAACTCGAAACTCTTCTAAAACTGTTTCTAAAGTATCCGGAATATTCGCTGAGATTGCTAACGAGATTAAATCTGACACACTTGTTGTAAGTAAATGCAAATAAAAGACCGCCGCAGAAGTAAACATTTGGTCCCCAATCATCAAAGAGTTAGGTGGTAAAAGTGAAGAAGAATGAGAAGATGATGAAGATACAAATTGATATCTTGTGCTCATTTCATAAACCACTTGCAAAGTAAATTGTATTGCAGATTCTGATAAAACGGATGATAATTTATTATGAAAGTATTTTGATAATTTATAAATAATATTCTCTTGTGATAAATGGATTAACGTATTGGCATCTTTAAAGTTGATTGATAAAATATTAGACGTCGTGCTTGGTCGAAATTTAATTAGTTCTTTTATAAAATCGTGGAACGGAAATCCTTTCTTAATTAATGAAAAGCAGCTCATTAAATAAGGACTCAAAAGAACCGAGAGATAAGGAGACTTCTTCAGCAATTGAGGAGAATGGCGGTTTGAAAGTCTATTTTCATCTTCGCGCTGACTTACTGTGCTACCATCAGGAATATGGTAAGCATTAGCATTATCCCGCAAATGAGCATAAGACCTTAATGCGATGATGGAAGAAAAAATTTGGATTTCCTTTTGTCCATATTGGTTGGATGATGAAATTTTCTCTGATTTCTCTGCTAATATCCGCCATGAAAGAGATTCTGCAACGTTTCCTTGATATTGAAAGATTTTAAATCGTTTTTGTCTTCCAAAACTTCGGTCAAGGACTAAAACATTATATAAATGACTTACATCGCCTGCAGATTGAAAATGTACTTCTAGTTGGGATGATTTCAACTTCAATCGAGTATAGCAGATAAGTTTAGTTTGTAAAGATTCCCAATGAATGGTTGTATGCTTCGCGGGAAGATTCGTAAGATATTTTAGACTCATTTCATAAAATCGCAGCCAAATTTTACCTGTCTTCTTCATCACACAAGCGTAAATGAAATATTGATGATGCGCGGAGAAGGAGCTTTCGAGAATATCAAAGCTTAGCAGTTCATAACCACGTTCTCGTTCCAGTATTGCACGAACAAGTAGAGAGGAATTGCTGACCGGAATTAATTCATGTTGAAGTGATTCAGTCACGAGAGTTCGTTGACTAATTGCTTGGGAAAGCTCTTTCTTCTCATGGTCTTTAATAAAATGTTCTAAATCGGCATTGGTTTTCGCTGTCGCATTCGATCGAAGGAATCGCAACTTTACCGTTTGATCGGGGAGTGTAGCGCTCAATAAATTCCTGACGGTCGGGATTACCTCGGCAAGTGAACGACGATAGAATATAGTTTCATTAATTGCGATTAATTCATCTCCAGGATGGATCAATCCGCTTAACTCAGCTGCCATAGGTTCTTTTGTGACTGGATGAGGTTTAAAGCTGCTTACAGTAACTTTTACTCCATCAGATGGATTATTATTCA
Source organism: Poterioochromonas sp. DS (assembly GCA_015145745.1). Lineage (NCBI taxonomy): Eukaryota > Synurophyceae > Ochromonadales > Ochromonadaceae > Poterioochromonas > Poterioochromonas sp. DS. Next base: position 11,697 of record VKHI01000159.1, read on the forward strand.
CAGGACATTCATCTAATCGAATACCAAGACCAAAATGCAAATCGGGAATAATTTCAACTGAATAGAAGTCATGATGTCCTCCATCAATCTCTGGCTCTTCGTCTATGGTATCGGCGGACAAAGGTGGAGTAAAAACACAAGCAATCCCGGACAGTGATACGGATATCCCAGCGCTATCTTGAGCCAATATTACAAGTGTATCAGGATTCTTCTTTAAAGATAAAGGCCTGACGTCAAGGACACGTATGGTATCAGCGTAACCTTTTAAATCAGTCAGCAAAACTAATTCTCTTGTGAGTTGACCATTAGATTCGATTTGTTTCGAAACAATTAAAATGAAATTTTCGAGAACTGTCCAAGAGAGATTCGAAAAAGGTACAGAAGACATTTGCCACGCAAAAAGAGTATTTAAGATAGTTGATTCTCCTTTACTTAATAAACAATTTTGGTCGTCGTGTTTCATAGTCAAATCAAGGAAATGTTGAGTAAGAAGAGGAAGTATGACGTCTTCACCAAACTTTGAATCGGATCGGAGGTAATTTGAAGTGAACAGTTTAATATGTGTTGGAGCTCCTCTTTCTGTTGAGTAGATACCAGTTGCATGTAATACATCAGTTGTCACTCGGACATGACTACTCACATTCTTTATTGCAATAACATATTTCTTTGAAACAGATAGTTGTGATTCAATAACTCCGGCCAAAGAAACATCTTGTTTCAAGTCAATAATCAATAATTTATCTCCTGTTAGGCTCCCGTCATTAATTTGCAAAATAAGCCATAAGTGGTTATCGTCATTATTGGTTTTCCTCTTCTTCACACTCATTCCAAACATCGCATTTGCAGACGTTGAAGCTTTGTTCAAACCATCGATTACATCTCCCTTATTGCCTAAATAAGTGGAGGACAAGGCAGGAAACAATCCATTCAACCACAAAGCTTTGACAACTTTTATGTTTTGATCGCTGTCCGCTGTATCCTCTGGAACGTTTTCGTCTCTAGCTCGCAAAATATTATCTAATAATATTTCTGAGACTAGACGCATTGCGGGAAAATAAACTACTGAAAGCGATGGTTCTGGTGGAGCAGGAAGGGCTGGGAGAGCACTGCGATCATTTCTGCTCATCACCCCAGCACTAATCGCCGCATTCAAAGCAATTGCAACAATCGCATCATCTTCCAACTCTTGCTGATAAAATATCTCATAAACTTGAATTTTTCCACTGAAAAACGTCACCAGTAACAGCTGCATGCCTTGAAGAAAATGAGTTCTTCTCCAAACCAAGTCTACGATGGGATCAGAACTCTCTATTGATAGGTCAGTAGATTTTAGGTCTAATTGGTTCAAATTATCTTGCAAGAGCGGTTTTAATTCATCCGTGTCCTCTATCGCACCCGGTAAAAGTAAGATATCGAGAGAGAATACGCGCAGTCGTTCGTTCTGATAAGTTGATAGAAATTTTCCATCAAAGCTGAGGGAAGAAATCAGGCTTTCAGAAAGCGTTAAATCTATTTCATCTTTAGTAAAAATATGGTAATAGGAATGACAAATGTTAATCGCGAAAGCTTCCTCTGATGTTAGAGCAAAGAGCACAGGAAAGCTACACTGAAGGTCGACGACTTGCAACGGCTTCACTGGTCGAAAACGGAATCTTTCTTTCCATAATTTTGAAACTTGGTCTGGTGATAATGTTTCATAAACAATTATGTCATCTTTCGTTACGATTATTAAATGTGAGGAATTGGTGCTCCAGCAGTAATTCTGGTAATAGTCAACTTGAATAGTTTGAAGAAGGCGTGAAGAGGAATTCTGTTGCCATAAATTTAAATAATAAACGTTTTGATTTTGGTTTTCTTGGACGACCTGGACGTAGATGTGGCAATCCTTATCATCCACCTTAAGAAGTTGCGATTTTTGACTCTTCATGATTCAACCGGGATGAAAAGGAAACTTTGTCTATTGGGTATCACTCTTACCCAAAGAAAATTACAAAGATATTTACGAAAGGATTCAACAAAAAGTGTGGGATTTCAGCTCGTAAGTACGCACAGGAAAGTAAACTGTTCGATTTTCAACAATAAAATCGCTCAATCTTATTCTTATTTAGCGCTACCCGTAAGAGGCTTTGGTTTATTAAATGACATTAAGTTATTGAAAGGCCGAAAAAGAAAAGGATTTAAAATTGAATTTCGGCAGGGCAGCCAGTAGGACGAATGAATCCACGAGTAAACGCTGATTTAATCAAGCTATTGTAGCTAGCTGGATACTGCTCATCCGGCATGAAACCATCTAGATAAGTGTTCATATCAAAGATTTATGAGATAATTTATTGACTGACCGTGAAATTGATGGAAAGTTTCTCCTTGATGAAATGTAAACTTATTGGAATCCATCACCCAGACAACCCGCTTTCCGAGCGTATCACCATCATTTCCTCTTCCTTCTTTTAATATTAAACCCTTACTATCCGCTAATTCTTTTAAAATAGCATAGTTTTCGTTTTTCACACCCCCAGGTAAACCAATCAAACTGCGATATTCAGCTCCTCGATCTCCTATATCTGGACGATCTAATGATGGGGAAAATAGCGAAAGATACAACTCATTAAAGTCTTTAAACTTCTCAATCGGAAAATCAACAGAAACAACTTCGGCGTGACCAAGTTTGGAGTAATCTTCAACTCCTTCATTATTGTGGTAACAAACTAATCCATCCTTTTGTATCCCTGTGCCTCCAGCATATCCTACAACACTCTGAACGAGAAAAAATCGTTAAATTCGCATTTGGGGTATAAGGTCACTCACCGTAATTTCGTCGTCTCTTCTTTGTAGTAAGTTCTTTTCCTTTTCTACAAACTCGTGTTGTACATGCCAAAAACAGCCAAGGCCAAAGTAATACTTTTGACTGGATTGAGTAGTAGCAGATAAGGTTGTGGTGATTGATGCTGGAGAAGCGGTTTCAACTGCGGATGAAGGAAACGGACAGTTTAGCAGCACTCCTCCAATACCAAAGATAACTCGACTCTTCCTCGCGAAATCTTTCCCAATGGTAAGCCAACCCTGCCAACCTCGAACAAAAACGACTGGGGCCCAGCATAGACTGAGCAAAAGAAGAAGTTGGAAGGATTGTAGGTTCATGACTCAAATTGAGAAGAGAATGTGATTCATGGCCCATGCCCACCCTGCTACCCAAGAGTAGGAGAGAGGAAAGTTTTTGAGATTTTTTACATCACAACTATTGTTTCATTAAGGGTTAAAGATCGGTTCCTCCATTTCTATCGCTTCCAGCTCGAGTAATTCATCTTCTACCGTCTTCAGAGAAATGAAAAAGCCCCCAATCGCTCTGGAGCCTAAGACTCCTTGCGTCACATCTTCGAAAGGGTAAAACCTCACAGAATCCTTCGTAATTTGATTGTAATGGCGAATTTTCCTTGACTCTTTGTTCCAATCAATACAGAGTAAGACTAGTAACATAACCAAAGTCTGAAGTGAAACGCCCAGCAAGAGAGCGAACCAGATTCCTTCCAATCCATTAGTTGGTGAAGAAAAATAACAAAGATAAATACCAAGGGGAACACCAAGACACCAAAGACTTAGAAAGTTTAATCTAAAGACTGTAATTAGAAAAATTTGAGTAGGGAAGAGGGGAAAATTGCTCACCCAAATATCTCGAGTTGATAGCCTGCTCCTCGCAAGATGCCTTGGAGGAGAGTTTGCAAACAATGAGCAAAGAGAAAAGATGTTGCGAATAACATTAAACTACTTGTTCTCCCAATGATATCGTCGTTAGATGTAAAAAGATAGCCTAAATTATTCCAAAAGAAGTAATATATCACAGCTCCTCCAACAGCTGCTAATAGCGTCTGCATTATGGAAATGGCAACTGTGTACTTCAATTCCGTGACCTGATTATCAGAAAGAGCACGGAAAACTCGATTTGACACTACCACTGATAAAGGAAATATCAGAGAAATGGAAAAAGATCTGAGTAGATGTTAACAGAGGCAGCGAAAGATAGGGATCACAAGACTTACTGGGCCAAAAAAATCAACATCTGACTTGTGCTTAAAGATACATTTCCTAAGTTAGCAATAATTAATGGTAATATTTCATAGGGATAAGAATCTGCAATAAGCATTAGAATTCTACAAAAAAAAGCGTTAATCATTCCAGGGAATAATAGATCCACTCATCTTACCTCGTAAAACTCAAAATGAGGTATTTAATAATTGTACGAACGATCTTTTCATTCGAATAAGTAGATAAGTTGCGATTATCAGGCAAAAGATTATCATCTTCTGGAGAGTCTTCGTCGCTATTATCACTTTCTTCTTGTCGAACAAGCTCGATGGCATCATTTCTGATCGCGGGAGATATCGACGAGCTCTGCCTCGTAAAAACTGCTCGAAAAGCATTCAAAGCATATTGAGGAGGAGTTTCATCAGTGCTAATGGGAGGAAAAGAGTCAAAGATAGAAGGAAAAGATCAGCTTACTGTCTTACTGTGTGGCATTACGAAAGAACCACCCCATCAACATGAAAACAGCGAACTTGGATATAGAAATAGATAAAGCGGATCCTTGAGGTCCCCAAACTAGCAGAACAACGAATACAGTATTTCCAAGGATATTGACCACTATACCAGCAGCGAGGGAAATGAGAACACCCTTATAATAACCGCGTATCATTAAAAGCTGTTGAAAGAGCTTTTGAAACCCATCAAAAAGAAATGATGGGAACAGTAACCAAGAAAATTCTATAGCTTTCGTTTTGGTGTTAGGATTTAATCCCAGATAAAAGTATAAAATATAATTAAAGATGAGAAAGACACCAACAGTAATGCAAACACAGATCACCACAATCATACTGACAACCAAGAACAAACGTCGATCAAATCTTTCATTTTTTGAAGCTTTTAAAAATATTATTTGAGTTGATATAATCGCCTCCATCACCACGTTACAAAGATTATAAATCGCCAAAGCCAGTATGATCGCTCCCAAATTCCCTTTACCACAGTATCCCATTATCGAGTATGCGATTAACCAGTAGCAACGATCTAATAGATGAAATCCATATCCTGGAAGACTCTGGTTATTAAGACCTCTCCATTCTCTCAACCCTTTCTTCAAACAATTCATAGCTTCGTCTAAGTTGATTTTTTATTTCGACGTGTGTAGTGTAAAGATTAGATAATCCACTTATTGGGGAATTTTTGAAACATGAAAGTTTTTGGATTAGCTGCTTTCATTCTATCTATTGCGCTGATAGTTCTGTCAACAAGTAGAGCAGATGGAAATCTTACTGAAGAATGTGATCGCAGTAGTCAATCGAAGAGCCTGTACTCGAAATACTTCAAGGGTATGGATGCGATATATAACGCCACAGGAACAGATGGAACTTGTTACCCAGTCCACAAAGAATGCGGTTGGCCAAAGCGAAAAACTACAAAACTTCCATTGTTGGTCTTTTCTCTGGGTTTGGAAGGTGCCGGACATCATTTATGGACTGAATTGATGGCGAAGCCACTGTTTGATTGCGTCTGGATTAATGGACGGTACTACCACCGAGATCTCGCGGATGGGGTTGCAAGGACGACCCTGAAAAGCCAGTACGAAGGCTTTAAGGATCACGCTCAATTGAGAGCCCAATCAGGACAGCCGCCGTGCAAACGAATTTTTGATGCTGAAGATTCTTTCCCGACAGGTGCAATTCGACGTTTCTCTCGTGTCTTTATGAGACCAGACTTGATTCACTTGCAAGATTTGGATGGGATATTATACGACTTAAAGATTTTGATTATTACCCGGAATACCACGGTACGCTAAGCCCTCCTCCTGTTCATTACGCAATATCAATCTACCAATATCATATGTAGGATACTGCTATGTCAGCACTACGAAGAAACTTCTTCACACATGTAGCCCTTGAGCTGAGAACCGTGGAGCATACCTTGACATATGTGGAATCGGCTCTTCGCAAAATCCCTTGCAATCGAATCTTCATTGCTCATTACGAACACGTCCTAGCTGATCCTCGAGCTTTCTTAGAACCCTTATCACAATTTCTGGAATTGTCTGATTCAGAGAAGAAGGTAGGTTGGAATCAAACGCTAAAGTTGGAGTATCAGTTTCACTTTGATGTTAGGCATTGAAACAAAGATTGAGCAAAGAAGGAAAAATTCCTTCAAGGAAGCCTCATAAGTTAGATCAGTATAGCGAATGTAAGGAGGAGGGGAAAACTGGGGTTGAATGTTATAATAAGGTACAGCATTGAAGTCGTGTGATTTTTATAATTATCGCTCTATTTATAGGTTCACAAGATTATTAATGATTTTCTTTTACATCGCAACTTCATGTGGCCTACATTTGCAGCAAATGGATTTGATGTTGAATCCGCTCTTTGAATTCTTATGTATTATATTTGAAATTTCAACGCTAAGTTGCTTGGATTTTAAATTGTCTAAAATAATAGCCTCCTTTTCTGTTATCTTATGCCTTGTCAGTGTCAGGTGAGTGTTTGCATCTCAAAAGTTTCGTAAAAGTGTAAGTTTAATTGGTCAAATTCAAATCGCACAGAAAACAGTAAATAGTTTGATCGCCGCATATCAATGTGATATTCAAAGAGATTTTAGATCTTCTACGTTGAAGATGTCGAATATTATCAATAATCAATACCTCAATTTGAGTAATCAAATGGCTCACTGTGTCGTTATGAAGAAAAATGGAATGTGCATAGCCTATGAACTTTATGAGGAAGCTACAAATCAGTTTATCATGTCTTGTGTCGCTTGTCCACAATTGACTCCAATGATTCTCTTTGTTCGAATCCAAGACTGTCACCTAAGAAACTTCGAAGATTTGTGTTGCAACTTAAATATCAAGTACTATCTTGGTCGAATGATGTCTGACTGGATGACTGGCTATAACTACACTTTGACTGGATTTAATGGTGAAGTTCTGTGCGAAATCAGGTATAGCTCCAAGTACTTCGTTGATTCTGATCTGAAATTCTTTAGGGTAAAGGCTCAACTAATGACGAGTGCACCAATTGCGCTCAGCGCTAAAATTACCAACCTCGACTATGAAGCTGATGATATAGCGGGTGAGCCTTTCAGTAACGCAAAGACAAGAACAAATCACATTGAAAGCCAATCTTCTCTCTTTCGAGCACCTCCATTTTGCTCGAGGTCATCAAATTCCTCCTCGAATTTGACTTTCTCCGATCTGTTCCTATCTTGCTTTCAAGAAAGCAATTTAGTTTGCTTCGAGGACGCTACATATGAGCTAAAAGCAAACACAAAACCGACGGAAGCTGATATTGAACGGCCTGAAGCGTTCCAGCAGTTGAGTGATTCTACCTACAAAACTCCAAATACTTGTCGAGAGACAACTATGTACACATCTTTGACTGATAGTAATCAAAATTTACAATATACATTTATATCAACTAAGAAGCCAACATGGAACAGTGAAATTAACCAATGGATGCATTTCTTTGGAGGACGTGTTAAAATTCCTTCTGTGCATAACTTTTTAGCGATCGAAGTTCCTCCTTCAGTCGACGGATTCAATGGAAACTCATTGGTGTATCAATCAGCAATCCAAGATCAAATTTCTGAAAGGGTTTGCATTCGGCATGGAAAGGTATTCTACTTCTTCTAATTGATTCCAAAATTTAATCTTTGCTTCGTCAGATTGCGCAAAATACATTTATTTTAGATTTTAGAGCACCTATTTCTCCTTTAATAGCCTTTGCCATAATGATCGCGGCCCACTGTCATTAGCTTGCTTAATCTTTAGACATCTGCAAAAAGTCCCCGATCCCATTGAATCCCAACATAACTGATTTTCCTCAGGAAATATAAATGTCGCTGCACATATAGTACAATGTAAGCTAATGTAGCTGATGAAAACACTATTTTGTCTTGAATTTCCTCTGTTACCGATAATATATGTTCAAAATTTTTCAGTATCAACTCTAGCCCAATCCACCAATCAATCACACCTAAAGCAACATAGGCCAAAGCACTAATGGCAAGAATAGTCGTAGTCGAAAAGTCCAGCAATTTCAAAAGAAGATCTTGCTTTCCTTGAGTCCATTGAACTTCTTCTCCATTTAAATCAAGATCTTCGGGCCCAAGAGAACTTATTGACCAGACTGTGAGAGATTTCTTATACTTAAGGTCCATTTTCATTCTTAACTCTTCAACAAATCGTCTCTTCAGATCCTGAATATGATAGGCCCCATATAAAACTGCAACTTTCATAGATGGGTGAGCCGAAGAAATGTTTCTATTCGGCAAGTTTGAGAGAAAAAACCTCAAAGTTCGACAGCATTCTTGATTCCTTGCAGTGATTCGAACTGCGATGTCAGATTGAGCCTCACCTCCCCATGATCCTGCATCAGCTAATCCAGACAACAACTGCTGCGTAAATGCTAATCTGCTTGCATCCAAATATTGAAATTTCGAAAGTTTATGGAGTATGGGTAAAATGAAAGGAGATATCCCTCCTGCTCGAGGTTGCATTCTCGCCCAATCAATCAACAGGGCGTTGATTTCAGGACATGGAGTGAGCCAAGTTAGAAATCTCAAAAAGGAAACGAAAGATTGATCCGATATCATAAATTTCGTAAGAAATCGTTGGGAGAAGCTCCTACCGGCGAGTATACTCCACCAATAATCGCGCTGTATCTTCATCAAGTTAGCTGATTCCAACCTTTGGATGGTTTCACTATCTAGATCAGCGATATACCAGCCTTCTTTTGTCATCGGAAGAACCATTTGATGATTCCATCGAAACTGCTCTGCCAATTTCTCTGTCAGCTTAGAGTATAAAGGTTGAATCAACTGCCTTATCCAGGGGGATTCAGGATGTGTATGGATATATTCCTTACTTGTAATGAGTTCATAAAGTACTACATCATAGTCTTGTAATTGTTTGACGAGAGTATCGTAATATTGTCTTTCCCCTACATGAACTGTGGTAAACAGATCAATGATGATGGTCTTGTTTGATCCTTTATCGACTTCATAATAGAAACGATTTACATCAGATCTTAACGAAATCTTGTAATCGATAGAAGCATTCTGGATGAAAGTAAAGATTACAGGTTCAAGTGGGGATTGTAACAGAGGTGGTTCAACTGTATTCGATCGATCTTTCCGTTTCAGACGAGGAACAGGAGATCTACGTGAGAAATGACTGCAAAAGAAATAGAAGCAAGTGGACTGTTGTAAAAGGAATAAAATCAAAATCAGTTTCATGACGAAAGAAAAATGTGAGGAGTGAGTGAATCGAACACCCAGCCTTAAGATTTGGAATCTTACGCTCTACCAATTGAGCTAACCCCCCACAACGTAAACATTGTATGCTAATAAATATAAACCCGTTGCCTAAATTTGGGAATGTTCAAGTGGGAATGTCAAGAGAAGTTCATAATCTCCAAATTTTCTGTTGTTGGGAGGATTTGGGTCTTTCGAATCTTTCTCATGTTTAAAGACTTCACATGTCGCGAAGAAAAGTTCTTTATCAGTTTAATAACACCTCAAGATAATTCTACCCGGTTTCTTTTCTTACCAAGCACTGTCACGTTAAAATTTAAGTTAAAAGATTTGAGAAAGCAATAGCAGAGGGGAGTATAAATTTGAGAAATTTATCATTCCGCAAAGCGCTCAAGTTCCACCTCCTTTGAGATTGTGGAACCTAATTTGTTCTATTCTCTCCAGCTTAAGATATTAGTAGTAAGAAATGAATCCAAACAAAACAAAACGGGTGGAGGGAGACAAAGAGTTTGCCATATAAATAAGATTTGCAGTTTCTTTTTCCTCGGTGCAAGCAAAAAAAAAGAAAAAAAAAAAAAAGAAAAGAAAAACAACACATAATCAAAAGCGCTTTTCTCTCTGTCTCCTGATCTTCTAATAACTTATCTTTGAAACGATTGAAAGATGATTGCCTCTTTTTCTTTCGCTTTCTTGGCTTTCCTAATTAATCTTTCCTTAAGCTGTGCATTTCTGGCTTCGCGCATCTATTTGCATGAAAAGACTTCTTCTGCATTGATTGGTAAGCTTTCAAATTTTGTGTTTTCTGATTGGTTAACTTTGGTTGCTGTTAGCGGCGAAACGAAAGGATAAAGATGATGGGCAATTTTTGTCAACTGACCCGGAGAAAGAAGCTCGAAAGGAAGCTTTGTCTGGAGTTTTGCATGCTATTGAACGGAGCTATGGGAAAGGAAGCATTCTTAAATTAGGAGAATCTTCTGCAATGAATGTAGAAACCACGCCTTCAGGGTCGCTTACGCTTGATATTGCTCTTGGAGGAGGTTATCCTAAAGGAAGAGTGGTTGAAATCTATGGTCCAGAATCTAGTGGAAAGACAACGCTGGCTTTACACGCCGTCGCTGAGGTCCAAAAATCTGGTGGAACTGCTGCCTTTATTGACGCTGAACATGCGCTTGATCCTGTGTATGCACGAAATCTTGGAGTCAATGTCGATGAGTTATATGTTTGTCAGCCTGACTCTGGAGAAATGGCATTGGATGTAGTGGATCAAGTCGTTCGTTCCTCAGCGATAGATTTGGTGGTTGTTGATTCGGTCGCCGCTCTTGTACCCCGTGCGGAGTTAGAAGGCGATATGGCGGATTCTCAAATGGGGTTACAAGCACGTTTAATGTCTAAAGCTCTTCGTAAAATTACAGGCTCTCTTTCTCGATCTCAAACCACAGTGATTTTCTTAAATCAACTAAGAAGCAAAATTGGAATCATGTATGGTAATCCTGAAGTAACAGCTGGTGGAAATGCTTTAAAATTTTATTCCTCAGTACGCTTAGACATTCGTAAAAAGGAAGTCATGAAAGATAATCAAGGCATCTCAGTGCGCGTTAAAGTTGTGAAAAATAAAGTTGCTCCTCCATTTCGTTTAGTTGAATTCGATATTTTATTTGGATCAGGAATTGATAAGTATGGCTGTTTATTAGATGCAGCAGAAACTTGCAAAATTGTTGAGAGAAAAGGATCATGGTATAATCAAGGTGAATTAAAGTTAGGTCAAGGTCGTAGAGCTGCTGTTGAATTTCTTTTAGCAAATCCTGAAGTCTTAAATGAAATTGAGAAAAGCGTTCGTGAGATATTATCAGCATCTAAAACTCAAGCAAGTGAGTTTATTGGAGGTGGTGCTGTGTCGCAGTTTGAAGCTAGTGATTCTGGTGAATTCAATACCACTGGTTTGGAAGAACCTGATAATTATTAATGTAACTTCGTTTATGATGTTCGCTCAAAAATTCGAAAATGGTTCGGAAACTTTGCAAACCCTCTTTCCGGGGAGTTTCACAGAAGAGGAAAAGTTTCCTTTGTTGTTCATTCATGACGGTTTGAAGTCTCTGGTAAATATGAAAATTTAAACTGAATTGCAACTCAAGCTCTGTAAATAAGTCGCATGCGTTGAGTTACCATGTTGAAGGAAAACTATTTTGAATATTGTGTAGATAGTTGGGTTTGGTGGATTGAAATTATTTACAATTTTTTCAAAAAATGTTCGCAAGGAGTCCTTGCCATTCCAGGAAATTATCACTTGTTCAGAGTAATTTTTCATAAATTGGCGCTGAGGTGAACAAGGAAAAATGTGGGTCGTCTTGATGCTTCTGCTTTTGAGTTTGCCAAATCTAATCAGAGGTGAGGAGAATTTTCCTACTTGTGGTGATTGTTGGTGTGTACCTGGTAATAATGGAATCGATTCGTGTCCTTTCAGCGAGAAACCTCAAACCGAATTTTCGAATGAAACTGTTGCAGCTTACTTAGGCCAAGTGGCATTAAACGCTTATACGTTAAATTGCAATCCTTACAAGAGTTCAACGTGTGAAACATCGCCTGCTCAAGTATTTTTAGATGTTGAAACAGCAGTTTGCGGCTTCGTTTATCCCTCCACCCCAGAGGAATCTCCTTGTTCATCGTACTATCTTCAAACCTTTCCAACAAGAGAAGATGCTTCCGCTGCTGGTGCATTTGTTACTCATGAAGGCTCTTGTGGTCTTTGCTCTACGACAATTGATCTTGCCGTTTATTTAAGTAAGTTGATTCGGCTAGTGGCTAGTTCTCATTCAACTTACCTCTGTTATAGCTCAAGATTTCACCTCAGCTGGTAAGAAATGTGCTACGAAAGGTCTTTTAAACGAAACAGAAGGCTTTCTCTGCTATCAAAGCTTAGGTCTTACCCCTGAATGCGCCAAGATTTGGAATTATGATGGGATTTACGACGGTAAAGCATGCGCGGTGGATTGTATGGGAAGTGTTACGGCTCCAAACAATGGCCCTGCTCCAGCTTGTGAATTGAATGAATGTCTTCAATGCGATGAAGAGAAAGCAGGTCCTATATTCAGCAGCTATGGAGGTCGAACCAGACGCAGGTCTGGACTATTATCGGAGATTGTTCGCTCCTGTGATAGTATAGCCCGAAATATTTCTCATATTCCGTGTTCATCAGAAAGGCCACGTTCCTCAAAATGACAAAGATGATGAAATTATTAAAAACTATATATTCTTCTAGTTTTCCAATCGTTCGTGCATAATCTTTAGTAAACATTTAAAGTTCTATTCAGCATTCCTGTGCTGTCAAATTGTGAGAAAGCCTTTTGCCCAGTCATTCATTACTTTATTATGGAAAGAGAGATAGTTTGTGCTCCTATCGTCAGTTTGACGTCATGCTTACATTACAACCTTGATAACAAAGAGATAGTTCTTTGGGGAACCGGGGGGATCCTGCATTGGTATGAACTTGGTGCGAATAAAAGCGAGACAAACTCTTTGATCCTCTTGGAATACGGGAATATTCAGGGAATTGTGACTTCCTTTTCTGCAGCACAACATATTATAGTTTTTGGAGATAAATCGGTTGCAGTTTTGCAATTGCGGCCAAACGAATCAAACTTTGACCTCGTGGCTTTCCATCAGCGATTAGATGATTTAGTTCTTGATTGCCGGATTCTTCAAGTTGATAATCATTTGAGTCAAGAACTGACGTTAGTGATAGGTTACAGCCATAATTTTTATGATTTAGTTCGAATTAACGTTCCTCATCAATCTTGGACAGTAGTGGAAAGATTTCAGTGTGAGGAGAGGGTTGTCTTATTTGCCCTTACTCTTTCTGTTCCTGAGGGCGGAAATTCAGAGGATATTGTAGTTGCATCTGGTGATCTATTTGGAAAGTTAACAATCTGGAAGGGTGACAAGTTGAAGACACTTCCTCAAATCAACCATCCTCAACTGGTTAGAATAAATGCTCCATACTCCTCTAAAATCCTCGGAACAGTTAAAGGACATGAAGGAGTTATCTTCAAAATTATTTGGGGTAAAGATCGAAAGAAACTAATCACAGTATCAGATGATCGAACAGCCAGAGTGTGGAAACTCTCTGAAAATGACAATCAAGTAACATTTGAACCAGTCACCGTTTGTTGGGGCCACATTTGTCGAGTATGGGATGCACTATTTATAGATAGTCAAGAATTATCTATCGTGACTTGCTCTGAAGATTCGACCATCAAGCTCTGGAATGAGCGCGGCGAAGCAGTGGCAACAATGAAAGGCCACCTTGGGAGTGTTTGGCGGATTGCTCTACTAAAAACACTCCCTAATTGGATTTTGAGCGGCAGTAATGAATCTTCCATCAAAGCCTGGAATTTACCTTATCATTTAATCAATTCTCCTGTCAAAGAGGAGGCTTCCATTCAGTCTTTCTTGATTCCTAATTGGACGAGCTCAACCTTACCCGAGGAGGAAACTGTTGCTGAAGAGAAAGTAAATAAAGAAGCTGAGGATACTGAAGAAATCATCTCAATCGAGAAGAAACCAAAAAAGAAGAAAAGCAATAACAGCAAACGAAATAATGGTGTTTCAGTTGTAAAAATATCTCCCTGTGGTCGATATATTGTTGTTGTTTTGATTACCGGACAAATTTGGCTTGTTAAACTATCAAATATCATCGCTTCAAGTATTTGTAATATTTCTCCTTTAACATACCAAGCTGAGCAATGGATAGAAGTTGCGGTAGTGAATGGAATAGTTGTAACCTCAGACTTTTTCTTTGATTACTCTCACCAAGATCAATTGTGCTCGAATGAGATTCAATTAACCATGATTCATGCATTGCTTAACTGTGAAGCTGTAATCATTTCATCTATGATTCGAATTGATACTGAAGGCAGCGTTTCTGTTGTTCCTCGTGTCGCTTTGCCTCCTCTTGCCTGGAAACCTCATGAACAGAAAGCAGTGAATGTATGGTTTGAGAGAAATTACAGTTCCGTCGCATTACCTGAGAATCGAGATACACTACCAATTGTAACCACTTCACTTCGAGGTATCTGCAAATTATGGCGTTATTCCTCAACTAATTGCGATGTCGAGCTCCAGGCTATTTTCCAGACTGAACGCTTTGAAATAGCATCATCTTTCTATTTGAAAAGTACTTCGATTCCAGAAACGAGCTATTATATTATTGGTGATTCACGAGGAGGAGTAAACCTCTTTCTTCAAAACGAAGGTAGAAACTCTGTTACTAAACTCGCGTCAGATGCGGCTGAATCCATTATCAGATGCCCGGATTTTTATTTCAACAAGGTGCATGCTACAGATCCTGTCTCTGGCATTATTGGTACAGCTAAAGGATTTATCACGATCGGCCACGATAATTCAATGGCTTTCTTTGAAGAATTCACCAAGCGCGAGCAATTATGGTGGCGCATGACAAACAGTATGCTGGTTTTGCCAGTTCACACACCAGACTTTATACATATTACTAGCACAGGCGAAGAAGATAGGATCGCCTCTGTGGCTCACTCATCTATCTACCTCGGAGGTTACCATGGAAGCTCTTACGTAGTTTACGATTTGAAGAGGAACTATCAATTATTGAGAATTGAAGGAGGAGGTTGGAAGCGACCACATCATTGTCAACTGATAAATTCTCCTTCTTCTGGAAAGGTATCCGAGTGTGATCACACTCCTTTCGCAATGTTTACCTGCCCAGCACCGCGAGGAAAGACCGAAACAGAATTAAATATCATAGGTTCAGCAGTTCCTTCTAATCTTCAAAATTCTGCTGTTGTGCCTCCTCTTCATTTAAGTCATAATGCTTTTGGTAAAGTTTCATACTGCTCCACACTAATTCAATCTAGAGCTAGGAAAGAGCATAGTTGGATAGCAGTGGGTGGGGAAGATTGCACGATGAAGGTTTTTTCATTTCCAGAAATCAATCAATTACAAGAAACAACCCTTTCAAAAAACTCGAGCTTGAAAGCACTTGCTTCAGCGAGCTTTGACTGTGAAGGAAAAGATCGAGGGATCGTTGTTGGAGGAGGTGGAAAATTATTGTATTACATTTGGCTCTATGATTTCGAACAGTATGAGGTAACATCGTTTACTCCACTGCATAAACTTTATGTTGGGAATGTTACTCCAAATGCTTCACAAGATCATAGAATCCTAAATGTCAATGTACTCTTTTGGAAATATTATAAAAAGATTGAAACTCTTCCACATCCTACACTCCTGAAGGAGGATGGTGGTAAAGATGAAGTTCTTGCGTGCGATGTCTATCAAAGTTTGATACTGTTGTCTGATTCGCGAGGATATATCACTTTAGTTGATTTCCAGTACTATGATTATGAGGAAAATTATCAAAGATATTACTTGAACGATCGCAACTGGAATAAAAAAGATTTTGTGGTTGTGCAGCATCTTTTAGAAATTTCCTCCTATCCAATGCTGTCAACAAATATGTTAAAGTTGCCAAGAAAAGAAACACTCGGAGAGAATTTGGAATTTCTGCTCGTCGCTGTTGGAGATACAAGAGGTATTGTGAATTTACTTCTAGTCCCTGTGAAAGGTGGCTTATCTGCAGGTGAATTCAGCTGTTTGCAGGATGTTTCTAACCCATTGGTGAAGTAAGTTATTTTTTTATAATTCTATCAAAGAATTTTATTTGTTTGATAGAACAATTTTCTTCGATCCTATTCCTCTTTACGAATATCATGCTCAAGACATGGGAACGAATGCTCTTGCAATGTCTGTCCTGTCCCCAATTGAAGCCAACGCAAAAGAAGAATGGAACGTTTTCGTTTTAACAGGAGGAGATGACCAAATGCTCTCGGTTCATTCATTTGCTCTGGAATTACGGCAGCGATCTCTTTCAGCATACGAACTAATTCATCGATCACCTCAATGGTTTCGGTATCCTTGTGCTGCAACTGCCGCAATCAAAGGTGTTTTTATATTAGACTCAAGAGCTTCCCTTGATTTGAATGAATTCGAGTTAGAATTTTTAACGGTTGCGTGGGATCAAAGACTCATGAAATGGAGGGCGGTTATTCCCGTTAGTGGTGAAGATAATGGTGAGCGAGCCTTTACTTTCTCGACTCAACAATCTTTGTTGATGAAGCTGATACAAATTAAACCTTATCAAAATCAATTCGAATACTATTACCAATACCCTGATCGCTGCAGCCATCTTGTTAATGCGTTCCCCCCTTTTGATCAAAGCGCAAAATCCACCGAGAAAATTCAAATCGAGTTAGAACAAGGTATTGTTGTTTATATTTCTGAGGTGGCTTCCTTTTCTCTTTTACAAGTAGCTGATAGAAAAGAGTGGTTGTGTGCTGTTATTGGTGAAGGATTTCAATTTGTTCGAATTTATTAAAAACTCAAAAAAATCCAGTAAATCAAATAAAATAAAAAAATAAAAAATAAAAAAAGAGAAAAATCGATATTTCAACTTCGAATAATCTATATTTCGGTCTTTTCAAAAAGTCAATCTTTTAATCTAAAGTCTAAAGGCGTTACTTTTTTGAACACTATTGAAACTCGAGAAGGACATGGCTGCATTGGAAGATAAAAGACCTTCAACATTAAAATTATTGAGAACTCTTAGAGAGAGCTCAGCTTCAATCAGGGTTAGAAAAGCTAAGATCTTGATTCTAACTCTTATTCTTGGATTTAGTCTTTTTCTGTTCTGGCTAATTGCGGTTCATTTGTTTCGTTTGATGATCAAGCTGTTCGATTATGGGATTTGAACAAGCAAACGAAAGCATTTCACGCCGACTTCCGTGATGAGAAACTGAAGTTTCTCACAATGATCACATTGGACCAGATTAATTGCATTCTTCAGGTTTTCTCTGTAAAAATGAAAGGAAGTGAAGGAGGACTGATTCGAATATTTTCCTCATCGTTGAAGATTCTGCAAGAAGTATATTATATTTCAGAATTTTCCTTTCTATTCTCTAATTTCTATTTGGCTTAGATTGATCTGCAGATGCCGGTGATTGAGAAAGTGATTGTGAGTTCGGACAAATTAGATATTATTTTATTAGGTAAGCTTTACAATCCTTAAGTTTCTTTTTGCTGAAAATCTGTATATATCATGTAGATTTCGCAAAGGCAGCTCATATCATTCATGTGGAAATATTAGAGAAAAATATCGAAAGGCTGAATCAGCCAACGCCCAACCTTAACACTAAGACCGAACCGCTTGCAACGACTTTAAAGGCAAAGAAGAATTTGCAATTAGTAAAATTGCATAAAGTACAAGTTATTGATTGTGCTCAAATTGATATCAAGGATATTATTATGGTGAATTCGGATACAATTATGATTTTAAGTAGTGCTATTGTCATGATCTTAACTCGGAATGGTTTATATAAAACGCAACAAATAACATTTAAGAAGTTTAAACAATCTGAGGAAGAAGAGAAAACTGCTGCAACAACAGAAAAAAAAGAAAATAATACTCCATATAACGAATTTAAGCACACTTCAACCCTAATCTTGAAATATGATTTAATTCGACGTTATCCAACCATAATTCGGCAATACAAGGATTATCTTCTAACAGTTGTCTTTAGTGATGGGATCATTCAAATTATTCAATATTCATCTGAATTAATCAATTCAAATCCTGTCAAACCTAAAAAGTCGAAACCGGTGATAGGCTTGACACTTCTTCTCGGAGAGTTTCGAGCCCATCACTTTCAATCTCTTCTACAACCTCCTTCTTTATTAGGAACGACCAAAGGGGGTGAAGAAAGGATTGTGGCGAATTTGTTTGACGCGTCCGCTTGTGAGACCTTTGGTCCAACTTGCTACATTCAAGAGTTGATCACGATAGGTTTTGATTTTCGAATAATTCATTGGGGTGTGCGATATGTCTCGAGTCAAGACGTCACAACCGTCGCTGTGAAACTAAATTCCAGCAA
Organism: Poterioochromonas sp. DS; assembly: GCA_015145745.1. Lineage (NCBI taxonomy): Eukaryota > Synurophyceae > Ochromonadales > Ochromonadaceae > Poterioochromonas > Poterioochromonas sp. DS. The sequence continues at coordinate 29,936 of VKHI01000159.1, forward strand.
CGATTTGAAACACGACGAGCATCAAAATGATCAAGAGGAGGAAGACCAGACAAATATTATTTATTCTGAAGAAGTCACAATTTTGACTGGGGATCCTCCAGTTGAGGTAGACTACCTCGGGGTAAGGGAATCTCTTGTCTTTTTGCCAAACTATTGATTTTATCATCTTAGGAATACGAGATTCAGGATGTGCAACTCAAAACTACCATTGCAAAAATCGCATCAAAAAGTTCTAAGGAAGTTGATAACATTCAGGCAAAAGCTATTGCTTCTTTACTTCGTCAATTGAAGACTTTAAACATCCTCATAACATCCTTAATGAATGAGAAAAAACGAGCATTAACAAAAATTGTTTCAGGAAATTTTGGTGGAATGATCTTTCAATTAGAATTGATCCATCCCCACATTAATGTACATAATTGGAAATCATTAGTAAAACTTGCTAATGACCAACCTTTGACAAAAAATGATGCATCTGCGAATGATATGAGACATGCAATCCTCTACTCGGTACGTGGACCGGATTTGAAGAGTTCATCATCCTTTTTCGAGCAGTCTCTAGCCGATTATGCTTTTGGTGGTCTATCCAAGACAAGCAGCGAACAACACAAAAAGAATGACAAGAGTCAGCAATCAACTGTAATGGTGATGAAAGATGGAATTATTGATTTGATATCTGTAAATGACGGAAAGGTTTTGCAGTCCTTGTCGCTAGATCATTTGAAGGAAGCAGCAATCGATCCGTTTCCGCAAGCTATGACTATAGGAAGAATTGCTCACGATTCTCAATTAACAAAGTTAGAAGAGTATGCTGAAATGCGTGCTTCTATCATTCACTATTGTCCGTATTCTCACTTTATACTGGTAGGTTATTATAGTGGGACTGTAGGAATTTTGCCTTTCGAAGATACAATAAGCCAATCAAAAAGCCAACCCCCAAGATTGGATTTCTCTTACCTAAGGTCGAATCAAGTTCACGATGCTGAAATAACTCTTTTGAAGACTTTCCGCTTTCGTTACTATCCCAAAATTTTCAACGATCCTTTAGAAAGTGATTTAAGTAAAGACATAGTTGTTGCAATCGTAGGTGATGCACATGGAAATTTATCATTATGGCAAATATCCCCAGCTCGTAAAAAGACTTCCCCATTACTTTACCATGTTCGACAACATACCGGGAAAATTTTAGCGGTCTGCATATGCGAAATTCCTGGAAACATCATCAATCAGATTAATTTAACAATGACCGAAAATATTCCTGAACATCTTCGAAAGAGTCAAAATAACAACGGTGGAAGCACCATGCAGAATATTCTTTTAACAAGCTGTGATAAAGGGATGACTTACGCTTGGAGGATGGAAAAAAACTTGCAATTGCAAATTATTGCGTACTATCAATCTACTCACTTACCAGCCAAACAATCTTCTTTTATTGCGATACCTAAGATGATTTATCGAAAAGTAATGATGAAATCAAAACCAACCCTACCACCATTGCCTCATGAATCCTTTCTCTCTTTACAACTTCAGTCCACTGATCAAAACAAGATACAACAAGGATTATTTGCGTCTAAAAGCTTTTCTAGCTTTAATTTTGATCAAAGTCATGACAACTCTTCTATGGAAGAGGCCAATGATAAAGAGATCGCTGTCCTGTGTTATGAAGTCTATTGTGTTATTGGGTTTACTGATGGATTTTTTGAGGTTTGGGCACTATCCAGTGATAGCCAATACTGCAGCCTCTCACCAATCATATCCATCCAAGAATTCAAAACAGCTATTACTTCGATATCACTTTACAACTCGCAACAATCAAGTTTCACTTTATCTGCTGGGCAGAAATTTGGAGCTGCAAACGATTTAGAGGACAATGATGATACACCACCACAAGCAGAAGTATATGATCCCTCAACGAATTCTTGTGGTCCGCATGGTAATAGTGGTGCTCGAGCGATTCCTAATTCGATTGTTCGAGAATTTTCACTTGTAAATCAACCTATTGAAGAAAGTGAGATCATAGACCAATCTCCTTCCTCCCCAAAAAAGTCCAAATTTGAATATCTGACCATAAAATTTCAGCCTGCCTTTGACCAAGATATTTTTCTTACTGGTTATCAAGATGGAACCATACTCATCTACCGGCTTACTGTCAACTTTGACTCTTCTATGTCAACCATCCCTGCAAATAGTGACACTCCTTCAGACAGTAAAAGAATGTCTATCGAGAAATTATCAGCGATTCGACTCCCTTCAACTTTGTCAACCCTCCTTCCTTACCCATTATACTCCCCAAAGCATCAATTAGCAGTTTCAGCGGTCTCACTAGATTGGGATTATTTGTTTATTAGTGATTTCAATATTTATGAGTTCCTCCCCTTGGTTACCGAAAAGAATGTACTGACCACTCGATGGCATCAATCTTACAAGACGATCCATCAGTTTTTTGAGAAATATACCCACCGATTGAAGAAGTTTACAAATACACGAGAAATTGCAAATCCTCATACCGGATTAGTTTCGTCCTCGAATTTAAATACGGCTCGGTCTCTGGTTCTAACTGACCGAATGAGCAGCGAAGCGACAAGTGCTGCAATATCTTATCGAAGTGATTTTACTCAAGTCGAGGGCCTGGTGGTAATGGATCCAATTGAAGAAAGTATGAATGAATTCATAACTTTAGAAGAGCCGTCACCTTTAAAAGAAACCAGAATTATGGCACCTTCACCAGATCGTCCTGCCCCAATTAATATGCTTCACTCCCATTCTTATGATAATAAAGCTGTTCATGCTTCATCTCAACCTCCAATTACTCCTGGCCGAACTCCTCGAAGTGCACGGAAAAGGAAGTATATCGGATCTATGGAATCAATGCAGCGGATTATGTCTGCGGAGTTGCATCAAGCAAAAAAGGATAAAAGATTAATCGAACTATTTACTCATAAATTAGATCAATCCGCTGACGGAACTGTATCGGTTGAACAAGCGATTGATATAATTTATTTGTGGGTGTTGGACTATCAATCTCTCAAGTTCGGTAAACTTCCAGGCGGAGCTGGAATTGTCGCGTCAAGTCCTGCCTCAGGATCTAATAAACATAATCGCTCAGTTTTGAAGAGAAGTGATTCAGATCTCACTAATCTGAGTAAAGACGTTACCACAGCAAGTCAATTAAGTAATAACTTACTGGAAATCAAGAAGGACAATTTAAAAGAACTCTTTCATTTACTAGATTTTGATCTACAAAACGACCGTTTGAAGTTCATTGAATTGGCGAAAGTTGCGGCCATTACGATGTCTGCTATCGAAAAATCTGCGCATGCAGTGACTAATTCGCCTGAAGCACGAGTTTCGACGAAAGTCTCAAATAAAAATAATCATTATTACCTAGATGATTCTGAAGCATCATCTGTTCACAGCGATTCGTCATCGCGACTAGGAGTCGGTGGCCGACCACCCATTTATAATAAATTACGATCAAAGACGGTAAAAGTATCTTATAATTCTATGGGAGAAAAAGTGTATGAAAAAGTTTCGTTTTCGAAAGAGACAATGGGAGTTTCGAATGGCTTTGTCAGTGCTTTACGAAAAATGTTTTACACAAATCTTCAAACCAATTATAATGATTACAATCATCCTGTTCCTGCGCTCCCATTACCAGCCACTCTTCTGGAAAATCTTCCAGAAACCAATACCTTTCCCCGAGGTGATCAGAATAATAAAATTGGACCGAAGGTGCGAAAATTGAAAATTGTCCCTTTTATCTTCCAGAAATTAGTTGGGTCGAAAATGTTGTCCAGTCTTTTAAATAGCGAATATAATCAATCTCCGAATGCAATTAATCATTATTGGACGAATAATCCCAGTCAACCGCACTTCTTTGATTTAATCAGAACAATTCGTATTGCTCGAAGCATTCTTGACATGAGAAATATTGAGCAGTATGAACTTCTTCATGATCCAAAAAAGATGAATATTTCTAACTTTTTTCCTTCGGGCAAAGATGAGTCGCCAGACTTCGTGTCTTCAATTCCTAAAATGCTAATTCAGTATTTTGAACGACAGTTTGGAGAATGTTCGAAAATGATGAATGTGACTCGATATAAGATCATCAATTACTTAGAAGCGTGCTATCAGTATTCACAGTATGCAATTATTCATCTGTTTAAGCATCTATTATCATTAGGTGAGGAGGGTATTCAAGGGAATAACACGGGGTCTTCGCCAATGCAGTCCTTCAGCTGTTCTGCACCACCATCCCCGCACACTGCGACTCCTTCCAACTTACTCTCTCCCATCGTTCAGTCTGCCCAACATCGTAGTAGTGCGCAACATCATCCAAAATCCTTAGAACTCGCGGTATGGCTGATTACTGAGGCAAGAAACTTACTGCTTTCTCGGGGTTGTGTGGTGGTTGGAGGTGTGATACAGCCGAGCTACGATGATTCCGGTACTGGAAGTTCGAATGCCGGTATAAACAACTTCGATAACATTTCGATCTCTTCAACTCTCTTGACCTCGAACACATTTACCTATGTGGAGACATCAGCTCATCCTCCGCACCAGCCAACTTTACTCCCTACAACAGGAGCGAATGATATGCGATGGCAATATATATCTAAAGCTGATGCTTTATACGTTTGTGACGAACTTTTAAGGATTCGAGGCAAGATGGGCCCTCACATGTATGTAACTGTCCTTCATCTTATCGATCTTTTACCATCAGCAACCTTAACTCAAATTCAATCTGAAGATAAAGCTGGAATCCTTTCTCTGCCTGCTCTTGACAGTTATGGCGCTCCAAATATTTCAATGTTTGGTTTAGAAGGTGTTGGGGTGCCAGAAAAATGGAATTTGGAAAATGGAGATATTGGGAAGAAGACAGCTGAGGAGAAGATGGTCAATAATCCAAATGAATTGATGATAGATTTAGAGAAATTTTTAGAAATTTTATACTTTGAATTCCTCCATCAAGATCGAAATATTCGACTTCAAAAAGGTCTTGTATTTGGCTCAGAGTATTCAACAAATAATGCTGTCACTGCGAAGGCAAGATCGATTAATGAAGCAGACCAATCAAAGAGGCCGTTAGTTTTGGATGATGACGCTGGAAGCTTTGGACCTTATCATGCTCATAACCTTTCGCGTATTCACGATATTTTACATCTCTTTATGAAATACGATCCTTTGCGATCAGGCGAGATTGATCCAATTATTGGACAGAAAATATTTGTCAAGATCTTACTTGATGTGAGTCGTGTTCCAGCCGCTTATACAAACATTTTAAACGCAGAGAAAATTATTCAATTGGCAAAGGAGAAAACAAAAATTACTTCAATTGAAGATAAATTAAGCTACATTGATGTTATCGCTGTATTACTTGCGTGGGAAGAACAAAATTCTGGAGTGAAACCTTTTTTAATCGATGAGTTGGTCAACACTATCAATTATATTGAAAGAAGTATTGATACACATCTTGCGAAAGATTTAATTAAATACTTTACTTGTGTTAGTGCCTTGGAGAATTATGAAAACCCATTATGGGTGATTGGTTTACCTGTCGACCAACCAGTTTCGAAAGAAGGATTTGATCTAATAGATCGAATAATGACTCCAGGGCTAACAAAAAAACTTACTCAAACTACAAATGCGACTGCAAGTTCTACTTCCCTCAAGGATCTTCCTGTCGTGACGGAACAAACGAAAACTTTAAGTATTCCTTTAGACGGAGAATGGAGGCTACCGACAGTAAATCCTCCTGATGATAGGCCGGGCCTGCTGCACATAAAGCCTGTTATCTTGGAGAAGTTTCAACATCAAAAGCTGAATCATGTCATGCGCCATGTCACATCAATTCGCGAAGCTCATCGAAAAGAGATGGAATATAATAGAAGTCTTATCCCTCTGATCTTGAGAAGTAGCCGCGCAAAGGAGTCCTTATTTGGTGAGACGGCAAAGCCTATCAGCGGAGTAGTTGCGCCTCACCTTAATCCTGCTCCTATACATAGACTTTCTCTTAATGATGAGGTAATAAAGGTGGGAGGTGTTAATGAGCTGGTATCTCGACCAAACATTAATGCTGATAATGATTTAATGAATCAAAATGTGAACAATGTCTATTACGAGCTTTATTCAAAATACGGAGAAAGTCCTGTTAGAACTAGTTATTCTCGCGTAATTGAACACATGGATATGAATTCTATTCTACCTTCCAATACTGGCCGTTCTCATTCTCCGATGCAATTTTCACCTATCGCCCCAACTTCACCGAGCGCAGTTAATGATCATTTTGGTTTATTGGGAGAAGGCTCAATTTCGAGCAATACGGGCCGGTCAATTATGGATATTCATTTGGACAAATTAATGACACCCTCCCAAATACACGAACAAGGACGATCTGTACGGAGGACCGAAAGCCTTGATTTATCGACCAACGAAGTTCTGAACTCTCCCAACCCTAACAATATGGATCTATATTTTGACGAAAATAATCGCTTTAATTTGCAATATTATCTCACAGATAGTTACGACTCCTTAATGCAGCCCACCACTGCGTCTGATGAGGATTTGATGCAATTAATTGAAGGAAATTACCCTTCTGTTAAAGTTTCAACATCCAGCCGAAATATCACACAAAGCGTAGTCCAACGTTCGAACCAAATTTATAAACCTGATCCGAGTGAAGCTTCCCATAATGATGATGTAGATGATGTTGACGATGGGGAAAAGAGGATGGCATTTAAAATATACAAAGAGGATTCAACAAATTCATTAGACAGCAATTACCAAAAGTATGATATTGCCATTAATAAAAGAGAAATTGGTGCCTCTGCCGTTCATTCTTTCTTAGACTCGACTGCCGTCTCATCAACCATTTCTCCTCCGAGATCTCCAACAAATGAACCTTTGGATATGAAAGGCTTTTCGTCTCCCCCTTATGTGCCGAGAGCTTCACCTTTCCATAATAAAGGACCAAGTAGAGGCAATATTCCTCAAAACCCGGATCTTACTGCACGGTCTCATATTTCCAGCGCTGAGAACACTTCCTCACCGTTGCAGCCAAATGGGGTAGATATCAAACCCTTTAATAGAAATAGTGCGTTGACCCCTTTTATCAAATATGATGAGAATAAACCTGACTTGTCTGTTCTTGGGCAATCTTTTCATCTCTCTAACTCGATTCCTGATGAATTTCCGTCCTCTTTATTGAGTCATACTGCACCTTCAATCCTTCAACATCAAAAACAACATCAGACTAGCGTAGCCACTCGTTCTCAGTCCCTCAATCTACCTCCATCGCAGAATGATTTGATTTCCCAAGAACTTTCCAGTCGAGTGCATCATCTTGCAAATATTGAGAAGGAATTCCAATATCTTTATCTTGAAGAGGAGAAACTTTATCTTCAACGGCGATTAGAAAAGGAAAAAATGAGGAATCAACTGAGACGTGAACTGTATCATAAGAATGTTGTTGGAATGGATTATTACTATAAAGCTTTAGAAGAAAGGTATCGCCGGTTGCACTTAGGACAATTGTTTCTTCAAAAGAATTTAGAAAAGGAAAAGTTAGATAAACAGGAAAAAGAGAATCAAATCCAAAGAATCCTGGAAAAGAACCGCCAAGAAGTCATGAATAGATTAGGAAATAAGAGTCATAAAGATAACGATACAAATGAAAAGAAGAAGATTGAAAAAGAGTTAATGCTAATGAGAAAGGAGGATGAAGCAGCTTTTCGAAGACGCCAATATTCGAAGGAGATGGAAAGAAAGGCGAGGGATGAAAAGAAAGCATTAGAAGATGCTGAAATACAGGAGCGCTTGAATGCATTAAGAAAGAAACAAGAAGAAGAAGAAGCGCTTCGTCGAAAGAAAATGCAAGAAGAAGAGGACCTTGAAGAAGAAGAAGAGGAAGAAGAGCCAGCCAGTCTGGTTCCACTACCTGTTGACGTTCCTGCTTCCCCAATCATCTCAAAAAGTGCAGACGACCATTCACCAAAGAAGACGAGATCAAAATCAATTTTTGGATCATTTAGTCCAAGTTTGGAGACTTTTGAACCCGCCACTGTCACTCCTCTTTTGTCAGCAAGGGATGATGATGAGAAAGTTGATGAAACTGCGACTGATACTCATACTGAAGTTAACACCACTGATGATGACAGTCGACCAGCAAGTGTCATTGAAGAACATATTCGCCAATTAATCATGAATATTCATGCTGGGTGGTCGGACCATGCTACTCATCCCCGAAAAATGATGAAAAATGGAAAGTTCTTTATCCCTTTGATGTTCTCGGATGACTTGGAATTCAATCCATTTCAATCAAACATAAGTCAGATGAATGACCTAATACTGCAACACATTGAAGATGAAGCGAAAATTGCTAAAGAGGAAGAAGAGGCAAAACAGATAGATCATTTTGCCTCAGCTTTAACGACTTTCGGTACTTCAGCCTCTCAGCAGCCCCAGCTAAGAACACTAAGTAGGACAGGTTCTGCTTTAAGGACTTATTCCCGTTCTAGTACATTATCACCGAATCGTTCCAGGACTCCTCAACAAAGGGGTAGTACGACAGCATCTCCACTTTATAAGACTGATGAAGACGACAACGAAAAGGATAGAGAAAAGGAGAACGGAAAGAAAGATGATGAAGATGATGACGCGCTGTCATATTGTTCATACAATGGGATCAGTGGCGGTGATGCGTCGATGCATGAACTTTACGGCGGAAATAAGAAGATAAACTCAAATCCATTTGATGATATCACCCAAACCCTTCAGGATTATCGAAAAACAATGGAGAAAAAGAGAAAATTACTCTTCGCCACAGATCATATGAATGTGCCTGTCAATGAATGGACCCCGATCTTTCGTCATTCTCATGTGAATTGGAAGCAGTTTTTCAAGAAGGAACAATCAAAGTTAGACATCATTAAACAGATGGGCCAAGCAATTTTGAACTCAGCAGAGGCTGACGATCCGCGAAGTTACAATGATTGCGATTCTGAAATCGAGAGAGAGCAGCAGGAACTTTTAGAAAAATCTTTAATTGCTAATTTGAAGTCGCGATCTCACACAACAGATGAATTGGAAACACCCCGTACAGTTTCTTCTCAAGCCACCTTCTTCAGTGCTATGCCTTCTACTGATGACGATGGTGCAGAAACGAAAGACCTTCGGAAAAGATTACTGCTAGCAGACAGCCGCTCCTTTTTATCTAACCCAAATATTCTTCAAGAGATTCCAAAGACTCTGTTAGAGTCATTGCCGAAAGATGTTAAGAAAGATGTGATTCCTCTGCCTTTCGGCAAAATTGCGAAAAAAGAGAAAGTCTATTATGATAAACTCAAGTTTTACCAACTAGAAATTTATGAGCCTCACTCACTTTTAACAATCGAATTGGAGATGATTCGAGGATCTTGTGATCTCTTGGTTAACTACGAGAAGTTACCGTCAACTGTGAAATATGATCATCGGCTTGTTTGTCAGATGAGAAAGAAGAAAAAGAAGAAACTTAATCAAGTAATTACCACGACTCAAGCAACTATTACCAATAGCGGCACTGTTCTTTCCCCATCATCGCCAAGCATGAGCTATTCGCCAAGTCGCCCAGGATCTCCGTCTGTTCCTCTAGGTTCTATGTCTCCCCTGTCTCCGGGTCGTAACGCAACTAGACCAGGGACTACTTCCTCGAATTCGATTACATCTGCGCGTCAATCTACTTGCCCAAGCCCTAACATTACTCGTCCTAATACCTCAAAAACGGTGGGCTCTAACCCAACCGATCTACCTAATATTAAGGAGGAACCTAGAGAAGAAGAAGAGGAGGAGGAAGAGATCGAGGAAAACCCGAGAAACAATCAGATTCATCGCCTTTTCATCGAACCAGAGCATGCAGGCATGTATTTTATTGCGATTCACGCAACGTCCTCTCCAGGAGCAGTCTACAACCTTTGGGCCTATCTCTCAGGGGAGAAAGAAGAGACTCCTACTCTCGGAAAAAAACACGTCGCTTCTCAGTCTACAGCTTCAAACGCTCAATCGATTTCATCAGCCTCATCAATTAACCATCATATTGAAAAAGTTGATGACATCATCAAGAAATGGAATTATATGCTCTCAGAAAACACCGAAGAAGATCTTCTCTTGCACTTTCCGAAGTTAGAGATGGAAGCTAGCCATAAAGTGGAGTTGATGACACAGAGAAAGGTCGAAGCCTTCGAGAAAAAGAGAGCTATTATTAATGAAATGAAAGAGTTAAAGAAAGCAAATCTTCTTCAATCAACATTAGATGAAGTTGATGAAAAGATTAAATTAGAGAAAGAATATGTAAAGAATCCTGATCATATATTAGAAACGGAAAACTTAGAGAAGTTTGTTACGAAAGTTGGAAGATACGCTATTCGTAAGGAAAGAGAAATGATTGTTAAGAAAACAAAGGAATTATTATTATCGAAAGGAGAAAACCATGATGATGCCAGTAAGAAAAGCAATAATAGTAAGGCAGAAACAGAATTTGGAAGCAATAAGCCGGTGGAATTAGATTTTGAGAATTTATTTGATGCAAATGATGTTATTCTTCAGAATAACAATCTCTTGATACAAGACATACTATCAAATCAACAACACCAATCCCTTTCATCATCACCCTTTCATAAATCCCCACAGCATCATTCAGCTCCGAATCTATCCATTAAATCACCCCACAATAATTTGACCCTTCCAGAAAAGATTGTTGCACCCCCAAATCTTCCTCATGCTGAACTTTTTTCAGTTCCTGACCTTCATCGTCGTGAGCACCTTATGATGCTCAGACCAATCAAAGACGACGACCCGCTTGACTTTGAACATGAAATTGAGTCATTGAAGAAGGGCGAGCAGAACGACAAAAGGAAAATGTTACAACGTCAGTCAAGTAATTTGCCGGTTTTATCAATACATTTTTCATCTGTTAAGAAAGATGCTCCTGTCAAAATTACTGTTCCCCAACGAAGACGATCATCCATGTTGAGTTCTGCAATGACTAGTCGTGCTAATAGTGCAGCGAATTTATTATCTTCATCGCATTCTGATCGAAATCTCCTTGGAAATTTGAAGCTCCCTCAGATTAAAGTTCCGAATTCTCGAGGGGTGGATATGCTCAGAGGCTCAAGTCGAGGCTCTCGAACGAAGGACAAGAATGATTCTATGAGTCAAGCATCAACACCCTTCCGATTGGCAACTCACCTTCTCGAAACAGGCAATGAATCTAGCATTTCTCTAACTCCAAATTCTTTGGATGATGATGTTAGTGAATCTGGGTTCAGATCCCCACCTCAGCAGCGCATTCCTGCTGCACAGTCTTCTCTTTGGACGAGCTTACCTGGTTCATTGCAATTGATGTCATCTGCTTCGAGTCCGGTGATAAATCTCGCTCTCGATGAGAGAGTTAAGAAAGAGAAAGCTAGGATAGACAAGGAGAGGAAGGAAAAGAAGAATCCCCAGCTCTCTATACTGAAAAATCCGAAAGTTATTAATTATACACTCTCATCAGCGAAATAAATTGACCTGAATGAGATGACCTATGTAGTGTTTATTGTAAGTAAAAATATTTGTAGGAGAGGATGCTTGATGAAGCGTAAATTATAAAAACAAAACACCTCATCATCAACATCAAATATCAAATGATGTTATTATTGTCACAACTTCGAAAATTTTCAATAAAAAAGAGTATTACGGAAGGTGGTTCGGAGCTTTACGCTTTAATTCGAGTTGATACACACGGCTGCCGATTTATAGTGAAACAGAAAATCACATTATGGGAAGCGAAGGATCTTGAAAGACATTATGATTCGATGCCTCATCATCAAGGGTATTATGTTGTTAAGCAATCTCAAATTCAGGAAGAGTTAGAACAGAAGAGCTGACAGAGGTGTAGGATGGTGGTAGTGGACAAGCAACATCTGTACCTTTAAGTGGAGCTCATTCCATTTATGGCGATACTAACGGGAATTTGTATTTTTCAGATGGCATTTATTTCATCTGGCGATATACTTCTTCATCTGGTATTGTTGCTCGGTACGGTGGGAAAACTCCTGCAGCAGCGGGTAACGCTGGAGGATCGTATAGGAAATCCGATTGAACCCTTTCATGAAGAAACCATTATTTCGCCAGTTCGCTGCGATCTTTGATCCCAGACACCATCAGAGTTGAAACTAATCCAATCCGATTATCCAAGACAAAAAGCTATAAGTCGAAGAATTTCGTTGCTCTCCTTACATTCATGTAACATAATCCCAAATAATAAGTCAACACAGCTTTATTTTAATTAAATCTTAGTTTGATTATTTCTTCTTTAGTGATTGTTATTTCTTGCCAATTAAACAACACTACAATTTTATTCTTGTTTTTCTTTTGTTTGCCAGAAGTTAGGTGATCACATGATCCATACACATGACGTTAAACTTTTCATAATTATGCGCGGCGGGTTGATTTCGATTCATTCATAAGATTTTAATAAGGATGGATAAGATTTTAGCTAATATTTTGCAATTTACAGAGGCTGGGAAGGGCTCCACTGTGCCAACTAAGGAAGATCATTGTAGTAAAGCTGTTGAACCTCAAAGAGCAAAATTAAATCCATTAGGATTCTCGGTTATAGTCTTTTCAAAGGAACGTCCTTACCAACTTCATCAACTACTTCTATCAATTCAAAGATATTTCACAGTTGCTCCGACGAATGTAATTGTCTTATATGTTAGTGGTAAATATAAGGATGAGTATGATCAAGTGTTCAAATTGCACCAAGATGTTGTTGCAAAAGAGGAGATTGATTTTTCTCTCGATCTTCTTAATATAACCAGTCATTACTCTCAACAACCCTCGGTTTCTCACTTAATGTTTTGCGTAGATGATTTGATATTTATAGCTCCATTTGATTACAGGTACTAAACTTCCACTTAAAGCCTTCAGCTCTTACTATGTATTGTTCTAGAGAAGCGGCATCAGTTCTGACGACAGGTATTTTCCTTCAGAGACTTTTATCTTCTACATTAACATTCCTTTTGTTGTGGTTGTTCCGTTAGATGAGCGCTGTTTTACAGTGCACTGTAAGTTGCATCCAGGGATTCGCTTCAGTCATTCCAGCAGTAAAACTTGTTTCCCACCATCTTTAAACTGCGTCACTTCGAAATCAAAGACCAAACAATCTTATAAGGTTCTTGGGCTCAAGTGGAAATTAGCAGTTGGTAAATCAGATTGGCGCTATCCTTTTGATCTTTGTGGCTCCATCTATCGCACCGCCGATGTTCGCCACATTCTCTCTTATCGCTGCGATCCAAATAATGTAAATGCCTCAAAGGAATCTACCTTTACCAATCCAAACAATTTGGAAGTATTTGGGAATTCTATTTTCTGGAAGGAAAGTTCGCTTTGGAAGAGATATGATTCCATCCTTTGCTTAGCTCAACCTGTTCTCACTGTTGTCACCGTCAATCAAGTCCAAACAACATATGAGGTTCCAATTTACAACCATTCTACTGATCTGTCAATTGGAAGTGTAGATTATATGAATCGCAGTTTACTTAGAATTGTTTCACGAAAGCCCTCTGAGTTAGAGATGATGATTGATGAATCCATCAACTATGATCTCACAAGATATTCAAACAAGGATTATCTTAGTGTACACATTGGTGATCTTTTCTTTCAGCAACTAAAGATGGTTTCAACAATTGAAAAACCTATAGCAACCGCGAAGGTAAGTACGATTATGTCATAGACCAGAGAAGAAGCCTGACATTATTTCTTTAGGTGACCGTGATCATACCTGTGTACAATGGAGAAAAGTACATTGAATCCTGTCTCAATTCTTTGTTCAATAGCGACCAAGGATGTTTATTCAATGTCATCATTGTGAACGATGGCTCCAATGACGCAACATCTTCGATCTTATCTTCATACTCATCAAAACTTATCAAAGAGAGGCAAGCTGAGTTGACGATACTGGACAGCGATCACAAAGGCCTACCTTACGCATTAGATCTTGCCATAGGTCATTCAAACACAGAATTTATTGCTAGGCTTGATATTGATGATTGTTGCATTGAAGGGAGACTTCAGAGACAACTTTCTTATCTCATCGATAATCCACATATTGCAGTTTTAGGAGGTCAGGCACAACGAATATCGGATGATCAATCTGATGATTGTGGAAATAGCTGTATTACCATGCAAACACATCCAATTTTAGTTCAATTTTCTTCTTTTTTTCATTGTCCTGTTTTGCATCCAAGTGTCATGTTTCGGAAGTCAGTTGTATTGAAGTGCGGAGGCTATCAAAGTATTGGGAGCTGTGAGAATAAGGATTACATAGATGTAATCGAGGATTACTATCTGTGGTCAAGGATTTCAGACAACTATCCATGCTCGATTGCAAATTTGCCTTCTGTGATTATTCAATTAAGAATGCATAAAGCATCAAAGAGCAAACGAGAATTTCAAGCCGCAAGCTTAGCGGCGAGACGATTGCAGCTGAAAATGTGGTCTGAGTTGATTGAATCAAAGTGTGAGGTAACAGAAAAGCTTTTATCCATCATCTTGAAACCAGAAACTGAAATCGTGCTGCTTGAGGACAAGGAAATAATCGCTGCAGCTGTTTCACTTCTTCAACACATGAAGGAAGCATTTATCACTCGTTATATCCCAGCGTACAAAAGTTGTAGTTCGTCTTCACCCAGTCTTGCTCCTTCATTAGAAATCAAAGATTTTATTGTGGTGGAAGAAATGGAACGAATCGTTTTGTCATGTTTAGATGAGTTACATCAACGATACGTATTTCAGCTCCTCTCTTATGCAGTAAATAAATTCCCTGATTTCCCAATTCCAGAAAACTACAAGGAAGATTTCCAAATAATTCAATCTAATCAGTTGAAAACATCAATTTTAAATAATTTAGGACAGTTTCTACATTAAATATGTATAGTCTAAAGAGTGAATGTGTTTTATTCTATAATATTACCCATAATTTAGTGGAGCAGCGCCTAATTTAGAAAATTAATTCAAATTTCTCGAGTCAGTGATTTGCAATAGAACAGTTCTTTGAGATTAGTATCATATCATTTGAGGCACTTGATCCTGACATGACAGGTTTTAATGGATTAGAAGAAGCAAAGCCTTCTAAAACTTGTCTTACAAGATTTCATGCAGAGATTAAGAATCGGATCTTGAGACAAGAAGAATTTAGAATGATCTTTCCCATCTTTATTACTGATTCTGCCTTGATTGAAGCTCATTTTCATTGCTCATGGCCCTCTCTAGGTCACCATAGATCGAATGAATTGAAGAGCTTTTACAGTTTTCTGTGTTGTCTGTTGCCCCAACATCAGGTTAATCGATCGATGACTTTAGGACAGCTGCCAAAGAAGATTCTGCGATTAATTCGAAGGTTCTTAGTTGCTAAGATAGTAGACTTTGAAGCGAAGATAACTTTACCTTCAAGCTACCCCTATCAGCCGCCTTCGATTGAGATTATTCGCCATAACTGCCACTCGATGCCAAAGGTGTTTGATTCACAAGGTTTTTATCCAATTCATCCAATAGACTGGACGCCAACACTCTCTCTGGTAGATATTTTCAAATCGATCTCCATTGAGTTGTTAAATGAGACACACATTGAGATGACATGTATAGTCTGTTATCGCAATTCCGCCATTCATCGTTCGAGAGTGTTCGTTGATTGCCGCCACACAACAGTGATAGCGGTCTTAGAGGTTATTAAGAAGCGATTAATTCGCGACAGGAGATTGTCTCATCCACATTTTCACTTAGAACCACGTCATTTAATAAAAGACACTGAACTCACTCTCGAGAGAGTGGGATTCGACTACGACTGTACCTTCCATATCTACGTCATTCCTGGACACTAAAGAAATGATGCGAATATTTGAGTTTGAGAATTAACGCATTAAAGGAGATTTAAATTATTTACAATCAATACCAATGAATGCATCCTCAAAGCTATATAAGTGAATGAATGATGCTGCGTTCATGTGATGATGATAGGCAATAATCTTCACAAAGTTCCTATGATTTTAAATAATGACAAACATCGACAATTTCTATTCTCTATACGACTGTCATAGGATTGTGAACTGTCGAGGCATTTGCTGAAGGTAAAGGAAAGAGTTAGAACAGAGTAAAGAAAGCGAACCAGCACTCACTTGCTTGTGCTGTGGGAATATTTTCTCCCGCAGTATTGACAGTAGCTGATGTACCAGGTTGTTGTTGTTCATTGGTTGGTTGGCTCATGACCGTCAGATGAAACCTTATCGCGCGACGGAAACATGATATCCATGCTCCGATACAAATAGTAGCGACGATGAAAGCCTATGACATTACCACAAATAAGACAACACGAAGAAGTTAAAAAGGGGTATCTAACTTACTTGAACACCAAACGTAACAACAGCGCGGTCATCTAATTGTTGTTGCTGTTGCTTAGGATCATCGGTTGCATTGGAATCACCGTTCGCATTATTCTCTTTGCTCTCCTTAACCGCCTCTTTTACTTGTTCTATCACATCAGCTACCCATAAAATTCTTAGGATGATACACCCTACCGCTAGTATTCCTAGCCATTGAACATATTTGCGAATATCGGCAATATCCATCGTTCTCAGCGATTTCATTCCCATCGTGCCAACCCATACTCCTCCAATACTACAGATCGTATCAAACACAAAAAGTATAGAATCTAATGTACCATGACCAATTTTACCAGTAGCGGTAAGGTAATTGAAGTTTAAGAGAAGTTCCATCGCTGAAAGAGAGACGAGGATGAAGCACCACAGCTTCACCTCTCTCACTGACTGCTCCATGGCCATGTCGTAGTACATGCTACGAAATGCTGGAAAGGATGGACCGTTATTAGGTGGGGTCAACCAAGCGTTGTTGTAGGTATTGACGATGTCAGCGGTGGGCGTGGCGTTGGTGGCGGTAGGAGTAGCAGCAACAGGAGCAGCCGTCGCTTCGGGAATGGGAAAGAGATGGACGGATGTATTTTCAATAATTTTGAAAAATTCTAAAGTTTTTTCATCAGGTTTTAAAGGTTTCCCAGTGGCTATTAATCGTTGCCGAAGAACAGGCACTTCAGTGATTGCCTCGATTCGCCTTTTCAACTCCATTATGGTCGTCGTTGGAGTAAGTTCATTTACTTCATAGGTTCTCTCTTTGTAGAGCACTTTGATTCGAAAACCATGATAATTTTCAGGTGGTTTCTTAGTATCAGATGGAGTTAATTCTACATTCATCATGGGATTTATATTCGCCTCTTCATCCCCAAGATGATCTTCATTTTTATTAACTTGTACATATCCTCGATTAAACATTTGTCACCTCTGATGAATTGTCTTGTTTCAAGCAACCTATTCTCTTCCTTTCTTAAAGTTTGTCGAAGAAACAGAAAAATAAACAAAGAGCCGTTTAGGGAAATGTTTAAAACTTTCATTTAACCATTTCCTTAGAAAAAAGATCGATTTAAGCAAAGGACTAAAACTATGAATTTAAACAATTGAGTAATGTTCTTCTCGCAACAATTTATTATGAAAAGAGTGGGAAGACTTTTATTCGTCTTTCTTTGGAGTATAGTGTGGATTACTGTGTCAGTTTCTCTTCAACCTATGAATAAGAAAGTTGCCATTATTGGGGGTGGATTCGCTGGATTAAGTTCAGCTTATCAATTCGCCCAACATGGTGCAAAGGCGATTCATCTCTTCGACGCTTTCCCTGCAGGTGAAGCTCCAGCCTCTTCCGCTGCTGGGGGTTTAATGCACCCATTATCTCCTAAAGGAACCTTTTTATGGAATGGGTTGAAAAGTTACCTATCATCGAAGAAATTGTTTGAGGATGTCGAGAGAATAACAGGAATGCCATTCATAGCTCGGAAAACACCTCTCATTAGACCCATTACGAAAGAAAGTGATGATATCCTTTGGAAGAAATCTTATGAAAGTATGAAAGATTGGATTCAAAGGCTATCTGAGAGTGAAATGAGAGAAATCTATGGTGATAGTATGTCAGGGATAATTACAGCATACAAATTCAAAGAAGCGATAATTATTGACTCCCCACGATATCTACAATGCCTGTGGAAAGCAGTTCAACTCACAAATCAGAACAGTCAGTGGATACATCAGAACATTACGGACCTATCGGAGCTCGTTTCTGAGTATGATGCAGTGATTCTCTGTGCTGGAAGTCAAACCCCTCACTTTCTCTCACAGCTACCCAAACAGACTTTACCACCACTGAGTATAAGATACGTAGCTGGTAGCAATATGATATTTAGCAATAATGGCGAGAGACCTCTTTCTCAAGCTCTTTTGAGTGGTGAGTATATTGTACCAAAGATTGATGACACAGGAAGTCCAACGATCGTCGCAGGCGCCACACACGATCACCTTCCGCAGACGGGGGAGCAACCAATCCTGCCTGAGTATTCAATTGACGGGCTTTCGGAGATTCTTCTTCCTAAGCTCTTGAGAATTTACCCACATCTAAGGAAAGAGATGATTCTCGGAACAAAGGCTGGGTTGCGCCTTGTGACTCAACGAACAAACTATGGACGATTGCCAATTCTTGGATCACATCCGAATTACTCAAATTTATGGATCTTCTCAGGTTTAGGAGCAAGAGGATTGCTCTATCATTCAATGCTGTCAGAGCTTTTGATCCATGCTATTTCTACGAGTAATAGCGATCACATCCCCTCTGAGATAAGACTTGAAGCTCATTTCAAAAGATGATTCAAAGTGCAATATAGATGTGAGATCTAGATTTATTTGTTAGACTTTGTAATTATTTTATATGATTACTACCATTAGAGAAGAGTGAACATAGGTTACATAGGAAGGAAACAGCTTGAAGAAGATGATAATACCATTCGACTCAAATAACAACGGCATATTTGCATGTAACAACATTGAACCAGCCTCCATGAAAAGGAAAGAAAACAAAAAGAAATGGGAAAAAAAAGCAAAGAATGAAAAAATCGCAACAAAGCAAATCAACAACAACAACAAAAGAGCAACGAAGGATGAAAGAAGAGAGAAAGAAGGATTTCTTTTGTCTCAATACGAATAATACTACCACAACCACCTAACACTATACCACTAGACATATTAGACATTTGAAGAAGAAAAAATCTTTGCAATGGTTTTATTAAAGGTTTCTAAAGAGAAAGGTTTTCCGAAGAATTCATCAACACCTGCCTGAAAAGCATCATTCATTGTATCATGATCAGAATTAGCCGAGAGACCAATAATCACTTGATGACAAGTCTGACTTACATGCAATTCGTTCCATACCATCCAATCTCGACCTTCAAGTTCCATCTGACGCAATCGCCTGGTCGCCTCTAATCCATCCATCACAGGCATTTGAAGATCCATTAGAACTAAATCATATCCTCTTCCACTTCCTCGCCATTTTTCCTCGATGCTTTTGAGAGCTATTTGCCCATTCTCAGCAGTGCTTATCTTGTGTCCTTGTCTCTTCAGTAACATAGAAGACATCTTGAGAATAGAGGGAGCATCATCCACTACGAGAATCTCTAAAGACTTTGCTGAACGCGGTGATTCAGATTTAGTTCGCTTGCACGATCTTGATGGTTCTTGTAGTGATGGATCTTGAAGAGCAGCTGAAAGAACAGAATCAGGACGATATGGAATCGCAAACCAGAATAAAGATCCTTGCATGCCATCTTTCCTTTGTTTCACACCATAATTCCCTTTTAATGCTTCCATTCTCTTTGCTAAGCTGTAAAGGCCTAATCCTGTCCCTCCTGCAAGTCTCTGAGCTTGTTTGAAAGGGTTAAATAGGTTTTTCATTGCTTCTTCGGAGAGCCCTATGCCAGTATCTTCGATCTCAAACATCAGACTAGTAGTAGAGACAGATGCAGTATCATTGCTATCAGTGGATAAAACTGGGAGGATTTTATTCATGTTGATCGTCGATTGCTTCGGCAGGATCTCTGGTTTGGCAAGTGGCATCGTTGTCTCAGTGACTAATGAAGCAGAGATTGTCACATTCCCTGCATTACAATACTTCACAGCATTGGAGAGTAGGCATAACAGATTCTCTTGCAACCATTGTTTATCAGTAATAATGTGACTACAAATCTCCTTTGATAATGGTTCTACTGTAATCCCTATTCTCTCTTGAATGTTGCTCATACATTCGATTGGAAATTGCAACGCTTCTCTGAGATCCACTGTCTCATACTTCGGGACTAACTTCATACCTTTACTCGCTTTAGTATAATCAATGCAACGATTGATAGTCATGAGCATGAAAGCGTTGGTATTGCGAATATTCAAGAGACAGGAGTTAATAGAAGAACAACACTCTCCTAAGATCTCTGAATTACATTGGGTTTCCTTCTCCGATCTCTCTTGAGCTGTTAGGATTATATCTTTGATGAGATCCAAACCATTTATGAAGGAAGCAAGAGGCTAACATTAAAAGAAAGGTAAGGAGGGGAAATTTTAAAAAGTGTTTTTTGGGTTGGCTTACCGTCTTTAGATCATGAGCAACGTTGCCAATCATGTGTCTCATCTCTGTCGCATGATTAATATCAGCATTCTTTTCGTTTTCATTTAATAGCTGCTTCATTTTTCTTTGATCGAGAAAGCCTTGTATTCTTTGATAGTGTAAATCTGCTAGAAGGAAGGCAATGATGATAAAAGCGATGGAAACAGGGACTAAAGCATAATAAGAGGAATAAATGGAGTAACAAACTAAACCAGCAGTCGGGAGATGACAACCTAAAAGAAGGTATAACCGAGGTTCAAATAGGATCGCCATTAAAATTTGTGGACAGAAGCTCATGACTAAGATCATCTCATAAGAGATCAGAGAGACGATGCTGTTATCTGGTGGACATTGAGGAGGCAAATTCGCTATAGCAAGGAGATTATCAATAATTTCCAACTGAGCAAGAGGAATATTCGATGGTAAACTATCAGTAATGAGCTTCTGTAGTTGAGTTGTGTTGGGAGACAAGGCGGTGATCCGAGGTGAATATGTTTTATGGTCTTTAAGATGAAAAGTAGACTAATGGAAATTACAAAAACTACTTGTAAGTAAGAAGGAAGAAGGGAATCATCTGATCTTCCACGAATAGAGGAGTAGCAAAGGAAGGAACATGTCCCGAGACCAATGAGCGAGAGAATTAATGAAATGATGCCAAAACATTCAATTTCCTCTCGGTTATGAGCTTCCAAGCCTTCTTTATAAAGCCAAGTTGAAGCAATGGTCTCAGCAATTGCCCATGCTAGAATCATCATGGTAATTATTGGATAAGACAATTTTGATCTTTGTCCCATACAATACCGAAGATATTCATTCTGAAGCTCAACATTTCGAAATCTCCCTATAACATCTAACGAGGTTTCAATCATTGCATTTATATATAATCTTTCTCGCAAACCAAGAAAGTTCCTTGACTAGAACCTATCAAACTTTAACCTCACACACATTAAGGTAAACAACTCAAAAAGAAAGCGCTAGTACTGTAAAATTATGCAATGAGGTTGAGTGCAGAACGGAGGAGAGAAAGATTAGCATAAATAATACTGTATTAGAAGTTGAATTAAGTCATTATTGAATTAAAGATTTGAATTATCAGGGGTAAAAAATTTTGATTTAAAAATGGGAAATGATTTAGATGTATGTTCAAAAGATGATGAATTAATGAAAATGTATGAAGAACAATATGGTCCAAAGAATGAAAGTGTTTTCCAACTTGTTTATAGAACTTATAATAAATTTTGTGATACATTAATTCATCCTCCACCAATTAATTATGGTCCTGATGATTTAAAACCAAAATTTTCAAATGAATTAGATAATAATTTATGGAAAATTCGTGAATTTGATCTTCTTTCCCTTAGTAATCGCATTCACTGCTGTTATTGGAGGTATGAAGGACCACCTGACCCAGATCCACAGAAAAATTCGGATTCTTCGGATAAGAATAGATTATGTATAATTTACCTCCCAACGAACCAAAGAGCACTCAATGAGGCGGTGGAAGTGCTTCCTCTCGCTAAGCAGTTGAAGTGTGATGTCTTCTCCTTTGACTACGCAGGATGTGGGAAAAGTGATGGATCTATGCATGAAAAAATTGATGTTGATATAGAGAATGTTGTGAACTATCTCCAAGCAACAGTTGGAGAGAATTCTATGAGTATGATCTTCTGGGCTCGCGGCATGTCCACCGCCCTCGTTATCATGCTCCTCTCTCGCCTCACCAAACAACAGCTTCAATATCATAAATGGAAAGTAGAATCCATAAAAGCTGCAGCTACTGTATCAACCGAGGTAACTCCTAAGAAGAGTCGATGGCCTTTCTCTAGAAAGTCAACAACTACACCAAAGACACCTGCAACACCAGCAGAGTTCGCAACACCAGATAGTCTCTTCCCAGGACTTTCTACTGAAGAAATTGAACAAGATATTAAACAAAGATTACAAATATTACAATTTACAAAATGTGTAATATTAGATTCACCTTTTATATCTGTAGAAGATATGATAAGAAATGGTATCGAGAAAATGCATTCAAAAGGATATTATGTAACAAAATCAATTATTTATTTTGTAATTAAAATGATTATGAAAAATATTGCAAAACGATTAAATGGTTTTAACGTTTTCTCAATTAAACCTATTGAATTAATCTCTAGTATTAATTATTTCCCTTGTTGTATCTTATCTGCGGATAATGATGATTATATACCAATACAACATGGTGAAAAATTAGCAAAATTATGGAAAAATGATCATTTTCAAGTCAAAGGAAAGAAAGAAGAAGAAGGAGAAGGTGGGAAGTCTCCTCCTTTATTATCAAGTATTTATGGTAATATTCAATATAGTATCATACAAGGACGTCATTTCACTCGTAGATCTGAAGAAACTATTGAATCTACTTATGATTTTATTAATTCACATGTGAAATACTTTACCAATCATCGTTTTGATAATTTAGATTCTATATTAGAGCTTGAGCAACAGCTGAAGGAACAGGAAGCGAAGTTCAGACAAGAGAAATCGAAGAGTGTTGACAATGAATCAACGATGTCTCTACAGGAGTTAGAGCAAGAAGTCATTCAAGAGTTGCAGAATGCATTGGATAGTATTGGTTCGTCGAGTGCGAATGCAGCAGTTGAACGTAAAGAGGATCTGCTAGAGGAGATGGCGGAGGCTGAGAAATACTTCCAGGACGATGCTAGTATGACTGCCAGGGAGAGCGATACAGTAGAGTTGATTGACATCGATCAATTCGAAGAAAGTAATAACGAAGAAATACAGGCGACTCCACAAGTGAATGATGAGCAAGTGAGTACACAATTACCCACTCGATCCTTCTCTTTAACTCATTTACCTCAACCTGTCTTTGATTCACAAGCATTGAAATGGAGTCAGAATGATGCAATGGCAATAATTCGATCCGACGACAAACAAGAAAGAAACATGAAGGAAGAATAATACAGCCTTGTTATTGTTTTCCAGTTTATTTTTTACATTTACAATAGAAATAATAATTATAATTTCATAAGAATGTGAATTCCTTCATAGAGTTTATTATCGGCTGCTTTGTTTTGTTATTGTTTGAGTCTTCCATAGACTTCATGTTTCATTTTCATTAATATTGATATACATTTCTTTCTTCTTAAAAGTATGAGGATAATTAAGATTACAATCATAGAGATATCGATGCTTTGTGATGATGTTAGATTGGGAGAAGGTTCCTGAATGAGTTTCTGTTGTTGAAAGTTTAAATCAATCAACGTAACATCATTCTCCTTCTTTGATACATGGAAAGTTATTGGCTGATGAATTTTAATGGACAGTTTACCATCAAATTGAATGTGATGTGGTAGAAGAATAGCAGTAGGGAAGCTAACCTCATACTCTCTTTCAAACGAACTCGTTTCATTTTCCCAGAAAAAATGCATTCTAATAGGCTCAGTGAATTTACT
Source organism: Poterioochromonas sp. DS (assembly GCA_015145745.1). Taxonomy (NCBI): domain Eukaryota; class Synurophyceae; order Ochromonadales; family Ochromonadaceae; genus Poterioochromonas; species Poterioochromonas sp. DS. Next base: position 53,947 of record VKHI01000159.1, read on the forward strand.
TCTGTTAGCAGTCTTAATGGACCTAAGTAGGATCAAAGTCTCCATTATCTTCTATCTAATATCTATATGTTGTATACTATCATGCACTGCTATTGTGTCAATGATATTCACTGACGCTGTCTTAATCCCTTCTTAGAAGATGCAGCGTCAAATAGGGAGAAGGAGGTTTAGTTGGTCTTTCAAACTTACAACAAACAATGTAGAGAGAAGAATTCCCTTGAATAGACTACACGTAAACAAGAAAAGACTTCTCTTATTCACACACTCTACTTGCTATATGCTAGGAAATCAGATCTGAAAGACAAAAACAAAACAAAACAAATTAGAAGGAGAATCTAAAAACAACTGAATCAATATTAAACAAAAATAAAATAAATAAAGCATTAAAAAGATTAAAAAAAGAAAATAAAAGAAGAACGAAAGAAAGACCGTGACAAACAACAAGCAACTAAAGAAAATAATGAAATGAACGTACAAAAGACTTTTACAAAAGAAGAGGAACTACATGATCTAAGATATATAATTGATTAAAAGTTTCTTAATGCAAGGGCAATCATTACTAAAACTTCATCAGAGTATTTAAGATCGCATATAGTTGCACTACATCCTTCAATATCATATAACTTCATCACAATAAACTTATAATTCTTCTTCATATCAAATATTGGAATCATTGACAATAAACAATACATATCATTACGATCAGCTTTGACAAGGTTAATACCAATCTTTAATCGCAGTCCATTCTTCATACACGATCCTAATCGACGGGATTGAGATTCTTCTGTGTTATTGCCCATTAGAAAGGTGATGTCATCTCCTAACATGTCTTCGCGACGATATCCCGTCATACTTTCCCAACACTTATTTACGTAGACGTGTGGGAAGTATGTTCCATTTCTATCCACTGCAAAAATACATATAGCGAGACTTAGTCGCTCCAATGATGCGAAGAGGGCTCCAGGATTCCACCAAGAACCACTCAGAACATATTTTATAAATTCTGATTCGTTTAATTGAGCATTGAGACCAACAACATCAGAATATTTTAACAATGCATGCTTCTTTCTTATTTCTCTTGATGTTAAGTCATAATTCTTTTCTGGCGCCGCCGATGTTTCTGATAACCTTTCAGTGGTTATAGCGATCTTCTCCGACTTGAAGCGAGGGAATATCCAGTTACTTCTCTTTGTCGTCTCGGGCGATGGCTTCCTTTTTGAGCTGTTTTCGATAAGCAATGGATCAAAAGGAAGGACTGGAGTTTGCTCTTTATTGACATTGAGAATAAATTTCTTGGAGGATGGAATACTAAAGAATAAAGTGGAAAACTTATTGGAAGAGACAGGAGGGGGAGGAGGAGATATTCGATGTTCGAGAAATAATGACCAGAAAACTAATAATAACCAATCCTTCATTAGTTGAATCGAGAGGTAAGGGTTTGGAATCGCTTTGATATCTTTGCCTTTGACTATCGCTGAGGGAGATCCACGAGTTTTCAGTTGATTCAAGGAAGCGACTTTGTTGTGTCCGTCATTCGTCAGGTCTAAGTCATACTCTGAGAAGATTGTGTGATATAATTCATCTACGACAAACATCTTTTCTCCGAGGGTTCTACGGATAAGATAATCAAAGCTCTGTCGTAGGGTATTACTATGCAATTGTTGTTGGAGTAATTCTTCACCTTGTTCTTCGTCATTCTTTTGAGGACTGGAAGAGACAGAGAGATGTTTAATCCAAGAATTTAACAAGAAATCAACAAACTCTTTACTCAATGTTTCAAAATTTGATTGTTGCAGGTTATAGGTAAAGAGGTTCGTGTAGGATTCTAATTCTTTCTTTCGCTGTAAAGATGATCTTCTCTTGAAGATCATTACAGGTCTTCGAACGTAATCCTCAAATCTTTCCACATCGGAAGGCTTTTGACTCCCATCAGAGGTTCCAGTATTACTTCTTCTTAATAACTGCACGGAGAGAGCCTTCTTGATAGTGGGTGATTCTCCCTCACTAGCACTATACGAGATGATGCATCCCATCTTATTTGTGCAGATAATGGTCGCAATATATATAATATTAAAAAGTATAGCCGTTTATTGCGCTATTAATGAAACAGTTTTCAACATACAAAAACTAACGACTGTGCAGGTAGAGATGGGCTTATCTCCGACGCTCTACAGCGATGTAGTGCGAATCAGCTCTCGATACAACGGTGAGATTCAAGCTGAGAAGATACGTAAGAAGTAACTAAAGAAAGAT